>PVJS01059443.1:0-11556 GCA_004027185.1 Glis glis
CTTTATTTTGAAACTGGGTCTCACGAAGTTGTGGAGGGTCTCACTAAGTAGAGAGAGAGGGAAAGAGAGAGAGAGAGAGAGAGAGAGAGAGAGAGAGAGATGAGGCTGGCTGCGAACCCGGATCTTCCAGTCTCCGCCTCCCAAAGTACTGGGATTACAAGCGTGTGCCACCACACCCGGCCTAAAACTATTTTAAAATTTTAAAAAATGTAGTTTTGCAGAAGATGTCTAGAATTGGTGTTGGAAAAAATATATATATGTTTATATTTAGTATTGGGGATGGAATCCAGAGACATTCTACCTCTGAGTTTAACCCCCAACCTGATTTTATTTCTTATTTGGAAACAGAGTCTCACTAAGTTGCGGAGGGTCTCACTTAGTTGCTGAGGCTGGCTTTGAATCTGTGATCCTTCTGTCTTAGCCTCCCAGGTACTGGGGACAAGTGTGCACCACCACGCCCGGCTGGAAAATAAATTTTATGTTAATTTCTTTTTCAACTTAGTGAATATAAGTTCCATATTTTCAGTTTACAGCAAATCAGGAAAGTAATCATTATACATCTGCTATTGAGTTATAGGAAAACATCTCTTTTATAATAATGAAGCAAAAGGAGCTTTTGGACTGATTGGAAAGGAATTTTTTTGGGGGGGGTATTGTTGATTGAATCCAACAGCATTCTATCTGAGTTACACTCCCAGCCCTATTTTATTTTGAAATAGGGTCTCACTAAATTGCTGAGGTTGTCCTCAAACCTGTGATCCTCCTGTCTCAGCCTCCCAAGTACTGGGATTACAGGCTGTGACACCAGGCCTAACTGGAAGGGAATTTTTTAAACAAAAGATTAAAGAAAGATTTTATTTCTGGTACTCGTTACTTAAATTGTATCTTTTCTGGTTAAATTACTTAGAATGTTGTTAGCATGTTTAGTAGCAAGCGATAAAGATTGGTTTAAATATAAGTTGAAAAATTCTAAAGGCTCCTAGAAGGTGGTAGTTCAGGCTTTCAATCCCAGAATTTTTGAGCTGGAAGAGATCTTTAGACTAAATTCCAATTCCTTCATTCTAGAAGAGTAACTTGAAGTTTAGGGACTTGATATGTCATGTGTATGATCATGTAGTGAATTGATGTTTAGAGATGGGACTAGAAACTAAGCCTCTTCATTCCTACTTCACAATTCTTTCCCTAATGCAAGAATGTGTCATTGAAAGGTACTTTATAACCCAGTTCCTGTACTCCTCATAGCCTAATTACATTAGTGCAGCTAAGACAATATTGCACATTTATATTGGAATTTTAGAAAAGGCACAGAAACACACGTTTTACTAAGCATTGTAGACATGGTGTTAGATCATAAGATCCTGATCTATTGATACTACCTCTATATCTTATTCAGTAAAGGATTAGCTAGCCTGAAGATTATAGCAGAATAAATAAAGTCAAGATTAATGAGCTATAGACTGGGAGCTGGAAATGGAACTGGTACTGGAAATCATAAAAACTCTGGATGTTTGGGGTGTGGTGAAGGGGTGCTAAAATAATGTGGGGGAGGGGATTGATGAAAACTTTTAGGTGAGCTCTAGAACCTGTAGAGTGGGGGACAGAGAAAAGGAGGCTATGGAGTCATCATTAAACTTATGCTTATCATAAGGGTCAATTTGTTCTGTTCCTTTCTCTCTCTCACTTTTTTTTTTTTTTTTTGGTGGTACTGGGGATTGATCCCAGGGGCATTCTACCTCCGAGCTACACCCCAGCCCTATTTTTTTTTTTTTTTGGTGGTACTGGGGATTGAGCCCAGGGGCATTCTACCTCCGAGCTACACCCCAGCCCTATTTTTTTTTTTTTTTTTTTTGGTGGTACTGGGGATTGAGCCCAGGGGCATTCTACCTCTGAGCTACACCCCAGCCCTATTTTTTTTTTTTAATTTTGAAACAGAGTCTTGCTAGGTTGATGAGAGTCTCACTACTTGCTGAGGCTCTCCTCAAACCTGTGATCTTCCTGTCTCAGCCTCCCAGGTACTGGGATTATACGACGCCTGGCTTCTCTAGAGCATGCAACTACTTACCAGCTAAGATAAATAATACTGAAATAAATCAATTAAACATCTGCAAAACATATTTTGCACAGATATTATGCTACCTGATCCTTGCAATTTCCTTGTGAGATAGGTAGAAAGAATACTGGTGAGCTGAAAATATTACATAGTATGTATTAAGGTTATGTGCTAGAAACCGCTAAGGAATAAAAAGAGAACACAGCCTCTGCCCTCATTGTGTGCACAATCTTGGGGGATTAAGTGAGAAAGCAGCCAATTATAATGTATGGCAAGTTGAAAAAGATTTAGAAATTCAAACTATATCCCATGGGGATTTTGAAGGAGTGATGGTATTATAACTGATAGAAATTTTGGTATTTTGCCTTCTGATTTCAGATTAACTGAAAGGATAATTACTATAAAAGGATCTCGACTATATAATTGAAAATTTTTTCTTTCTAGTTGTTTTGAATCATTTTTATTTTAGGTGATTCTAGCAAATTTATTTGGATAGAGTTTTGAATTAAGTATGACAGAAGTCACTTAAATTGTTTTAATGACTTTTGGCAAATGAGGCTAGCTTGAGGAGGTAGAAGAAAAATGGGAGTTGATTTTATAATGTCAAACAGAATTTATAAATATAAGATTTAATTAGGTCACTATGAATAAATATTTAAATGGACTTTATCAATTGGTCAGAAACTTGACAAAATTTATTAGGGTAAAGTTGATTCAGTTTCTTTTTTGTGTGTGTGATACAGGGGATTGAACCCAGGGGCATTCTGCACCCTTCTGGGGGTGTAGCTCAGGTGTAGAATGCCCCTGGGTTCATTCTCCAGTACCACGCACACACAAAAAAAGAATAGGATGTATTATTTCTTTGAAGATGAGAATCAATGGGCCATTTGCTGTTTTTCTTTTCCTATCCAGTGTATGTTGAGTTTAGCCCACAATCTTCTTCCTTCTTGATAATGTGGGTAAAAATGACTTTTAACACCACAGAATGAAATAAAACCTGTGATTCCTAACCTCCTTTATTGTACTTGTGTGAAAGTCTTCTAAAGAATTTTTCTTTCTTTATACTTTACCTATCATGGAGAGAATTTAAGATGTTTATTTAGTTTTATTATGTTTCTCCTGAAGAATTCTACTTACTGGTTTGCTTCTTTTCCCTTAGTATTATTTGCCTTTTGATTCATATATAGGCAAATTTTGTAATATTGGACCTGAATTCAGTGCCACCTATGACAAGCTAGTTTAGCATTTCCTCTTAAGAGAATAATTTTGTCCATATATTGAATTGAGCAAATATGAGATCATATGTTTCACCCTTAGTCCTAGTACATTTCTTTTTTTCAGAGAAAATTTTCAGTTTATATCTTTTCTAAAATGAGTTTTTCCTTATGTTGGGTTTTTATTATTACTTATTGCTGAGTATTATTTGTTCTTTGTACCCTGCTGATATTTGCCTATTTCATATTTATGATTAATCTTTTCTAGTACATTTATTATATGCTATTAGTTCCTAGTATGGTAATATTTCCTCTTTTTTTTTTGTGGTGCTGGCGATTGAACCCAGGGACTTTCTCCCTCTGAACTACATCCCCAGCCCTATTTTGTGTTTTTATTTTGAAACAGGGTCTCACTAAGTTGCTGAGGACCTTGCTAAGTTGCTGAGGCTGGCTTTGAACCTGAGATCCTCCTGTTTCAGCATTCCAAGTACTGGCATTACAGGTGTGCACCCCTACGCCTGGCTATAATTTCTCTTTTCACATGAGTCCTATTGTTCTGAGTGAGCCTCAACCACTAGGAAGAGTTGGAGAGTTATAAAATGGCGGAATTTAGATTCAGACTCCTGATTGAAGTTTATACCAATTTATTCTCACACTTCACACTAGGTATGGGAGACCTAACTCTGCGCAGCCGAGATTCAGCGGGGGAGCTTACCAGAACGCATTTTCTTCTCCAGGTTTTTGGGTTGTCGCCGTTGGTGGGAGACACACCAGCAGTCGTGGAGCACCGTGACAGGGAGTCTGGCAACTCACTTGACTTGGAGCTGGTGGCTCACTGGGCCTAATTCTCTTGGGCCTTATATACTGTTTGAGGGGGTCTTATCTTAGGTAGGCGTATGCTCCTTCAGCTGAGGCTGCGCATGCGCAGTTACATCCAGTGCTAGGGTTGCATCATCCGAGGGGAAAGTGGTGAACATGTCTTATCACTCAAGCCAGACCTGGGAAGTTCCTGGGCTGTCATTTTGGGTGTTTCACTTTTTACTTACACACATTTGCCTTAAAATGGCAGCACTTATGTCAAGCAATTCACAATTCATAAGGGCATGTCCAAAGGCTCTCTCCACACCTATCTTGCTCTTTGATCTAATATCTATGCTTCTTTGTATCAGGATAGTTTATTAATATATGAGTGGTATTGATTGAATACAGATGATTTTTAGAAAATGTCAGCATTCAGTGCCATCACAAAGTTAATTTAGCTCATAGTCCTCCTTTAAAATAAATGAAATGGTGCTTCCAGTTTAGATGGACCAACAGGGACTGGTATCTTTACACCTGAAATGACTGAAGAACTGGACAAAATAATGAAACGAAAGTTCTCAAGACATTTGCCTTTAAAAACAACAACAACAACAACAACAACAACAACAACAACAGCAAAAACCGTTGATCCCTGAGAGAAAACAAATGAGGTGGGCCTACAACTGCTCTATCTGCTGTCTGGAGAGTTATTAGGCATGGAGCAGGCTAGTAAAACCTGGAAGGGTCTAGAAATCTCCCTGAATTCAAGAGATGGAGCTGGGAGACTGGGGAGTCCAGGCAGCTGGAATTCACAGGAGAGAGAGAGGTGTCATTTCCAGGTTGGTTTTGATTGATCAGAATTACCCTCAGTATAGCTCTATTTTCTTGCCTTAATTTTTTAAAAACTTGTTTAGTAATCACTTAGTGCTAACCAGTCATATAAAAGAAGATGTAAATTTTACTTTCATGGGTGCTAGACATTTTTGTATTACTATAAATATTCTTGATGGTTTTTCTGGGATGTATTTAAATTATGTGGGAAATGCCTTTTTCCTTTGGTATTGCTATTAATCTCTATTAAGTGGGACCATTTAATATATGATTTGCCCTACCAATGAGGCAAAACCCTTTTACTTTACCAGATGCACCATGAATTATGAGGTTTTCCATTCTGGTTGGTGATTACAGTTATTAGGTTGAGGATTAGATTAACCTTCAGACCTTTTTTTATTTTTGTGTGTGTGTATGTGGTACTGGGGATTGAACCCAGGGGCATTCTAACCTCCAAGCTACACCCTCAGCCCTATTTTATTTTTATTTTGAAACAGGATCTTGCTAGGTTGATGAGAGTCTCACTACTTGCTGAGGCTGCCCTCAAACCTGAGATCCTCCTGTCTCAGCCTCCTGAGTACTGGGATTACAGGCGTGCACCACCACACCTGGCTCAAAACTTATTTTTAACCTCTGTTGGAATCATTTTATTTATTTATTTATTTTTTGCGGTACTAGGGATTAAACCCAGGGGCATTCTACCTCTGAGCTACACCCCCAGGCCTATTTTGTATTCTTTATTTTGAAACAGGGTCTCACTAAGTTGCGGAGGGCTTCACTAAGTAGCTGAGGCTGGCCGCGAACCTGGATCCTCCGGTCTCAGGCTCCCAAGTACTGGGATTACAAGTGTGCACCACCAAGCTGTGTTGGGATCATTTTAGAACAGTGTTTGGGGCTATTTTAGTCCTACTGAGGTCTCTACTTTATTTCCCATAGTGTAAGTAAGGTCTCTACCATGGCTGGGTGGATCTCTCATGTGTCAGCTCAGTGTTAGCTCTGAATTGTTCATTTTTTAGCTCTCAACAATTGTTTTTAGCCTGGCTTCATGGAATTTTACCCTAAATTTGTGTAGATTAGTATTGAGTTGAATACTAGAGTAGACGCCTGTGTGAATGTCTTGAGAATTTTTCTGCACAACTCTCTCCTTTCTGGTACATTATTCCAGTAATTTCTGCCACCTCCACTATAATGAACTCTGATCTTTGTCCCATTAAGTTAGTGAAACTGCCGTGTTGTACTTTGAATCTTCTTTCTGCAGTGGTATCTAGAAGTCTCTCTCTTGGCAGAAAGCCAAGGTGCTTATAGGGCTTATCTGGTTTGTTTCCTTCTGTCAAGATATACAGATCTACACTAATTTTTGTTCAGTGTCTGGAAACTGTTGCATCATATAGTTTGTCTAATTTTGCAATTGTTTACCATTTAAAGGTAAATCTGGTACTCATTATTCCATAATGACTAAAAGCATAAATTCCATGCTATTAGATTGTTGTGGG
Organism: Glis glis; assembly: GCA_004027185.1. Taxonomy (NCBI): domain Eukaryota; kingdom Metazoa; phylum Chordata; class Mammalia; order Rodentia; family Gliridae; genus Glis; species Glis glis. Next base: position 6,390 of record PVJS01059443.1, read on the forward strand.
AGGTTGGCAAAAAGTTTTATGTAAAGTTACAGGAAAGAATCAGAGTTAAAAGGTAGACAAAATTAAATACTCTTGTGTTTACAAAGCAGGTTTTAAGGGTGCTGACTTATTTTGAGATGAACTATGAAGCAAATTAAGACACTCACTGAGTATGGATGTAATTTGCAAAATGAAAACCTACTCCTTTTTGGCATTTGAAAAGCACTGCTTGCAGAATAGGTTAATGTACAAAACAACATGTTATGATTGGCCAGATAAAGGAGAATAAAAAGATTTAAAAATATAATAATGCTAACTGAAATTTGAGTAGAGCTGAATTCCATGTTTTTTTCTTTTGTTCAAGGTTGCTGTTTTTGCTTTTGCTAAGAAGACATCAGTGACTCTAATAGTGTTTTCATTCAGTATAAAATGATGTATTGCCATTATTGATTTCCTAAATACATTTAGGCTAGTACATTTTTATGGACAGAACTTCCCAGTTGACATGTTAATATTTTGGGAAGTGGACAATTTTGTGGTTAGAGGTACATATGTATGTACAAGTGAAGTAGAAAGGCCAAATCAGTCTAAGTTCTTATTAGTGTATTTGTTAAGAAACATTTTCTGTTGGGCGTGGTGGTACATGCCAGTACTTAGGATGCTGAGACAGGAGGATTGCAGGTGTGAGGACAGCCTCAGCAAGTAGTGAAGACTCATCAACCTAGAGAGACCCTGTTTCAAAATCAAGAAATATTTTCTGACTACTGTGTATAATCTATACTGCATAAAATGAAAAAAAATTTACTTTTTTTGTGGTACTGGAGATTAAACCCAGGAGCTCCAGCTCTAGCTCCAGCTACCTCCGAGCTCCAGCTCCAGCCCGAATTTTTTTTTTTTAAGTAGTATCTTGCTAAGTTGCTGAGGCTGGCCTCGAACCTGTGATTCTCTTGTCTCAGCTTCCTAAGTACTGGGATTACAGGTGTGTGCCACCACGCCCAGTTTATTCTTTTTTAAATAGTTTTGTACTTAAAGTATGGAACTGGATAAAATAAGTTGTGGCTGAATGTGGTGCATTGTACTTTTGGTATTGTGTAGCATATTTGGTGCTGAAAATAAGCAACTCATCTCATCATAAAAATATTAATGTGTGACTGAAATCTGGACAAGAATAATACTTTTGAAAGCCAACTACTAAAAATGTCAGAAAATTTTATTTGTTTTTAGTGTTCAATCCATGAGTTTTGACATATGTGTATTCATCACCACAATTAAAACAGTTCATTACTTTGCAAATTCATTCATGTTGTCCCTTTGTAGTTAATCTTTCCTTCCACCCCAATTCCTAGCAACAACTGATCTCTTTTCTGTTCCTATAGTTTGCCATTTCCAGTAAGTCATTTAGGTGGAATAATCTAGTATGTAGCTTTTAAAGTTTATCTTCTTTCATTTAACATAATGCACTTTTGAGGTTCATCTATGTTCCTGTGTGTATTAGTAGTTATCAGTAGGTTTTTTTTTATTGTGAAGTAGTATTCTACCATTATATGGATCCATCACAGTTAGTTTATCCACTCACCAGTTGATGAACATTTGAGCTGTTGCTAGTTTTGCATGACTATAAAGCTGCCACAGTCATACATTAAGACAAATATAATAATACATTTCTTATTAAAAGAAGTAACTGTTGTTTAAACAGACCACATTGATTTAACTATCTCCATTTTGGGCTAAGGGGTTGACTAGTGGTGGGGAAATAGAAACTGGCTACTGTTTGCACTGTCAGTAGTCATGTATAGAACATGATCCAGGGTGTTATTCTGGGCTTGTGTTATAAGATGAGGTTTGTGTATACTTCTCTGTCATTGTTGTTATTCAGAACAATAGGCCTTTTGTTGAAATTTGATATTTCTTGGGTGAGAAATATATTTGTAGGGTTTGGATAAGGACAGGTGTTGCTTGTTCAGTATCTCAAGCCCAGAAAAATGAGTTTATCCTCAAAGGAAATGATATTGAATTTGTTTCAAATTTAGTTGCTTTGGTTCAGCAAGCCACAACAGTTAAAAACAAGGGTATCAGAAAATTTCTGGATGATATCTGTTTCTGAAAAAGGAACAGTTCAGCAGGCTGATGAATAAGATCTAAAAGTTATCCAGCTACAGAAAGAAGATCCTGGATTATAAAACCAATTTGTAATAGTTTTTGATGGTACAGTAAAATGCCAGAAAAAAATTTAACAAACATTGTGGCCAGGGGAAGAGACGTGCAATTTATGGTCATTTTGAGTGTAGAAAGAAAAGTGGTATTATTATTATTATTATTAGTGCTGCTGGGGATTGAACCCAGGATCCTGCTCATGCTAGGCAAATATTTCACCTCTGAGCTATGTCCCCAGCCTAAGAAGTGATGTAAAAATTACTAGAAAGGGGGGAGTATTTGAACTTGTGGTGTTTCCTGATTTTGGAAAAATCGGGTAGCTTTTTTGAGTATAGTGGAAGATCAGAAATATACAGGTAGATTTATATAGTGAAGCCTCATACAGGTAGCTCCCAAAGTTACCTGTTTATAAAAGTCAAAGTTTAAGAAATCTCTTATCTTAAAAACTTAAAGAGGGCAAAGGTTGAACATGAAAATGTCAATTTTCTTGAATGAATATTTGGCATGAAAGTAATGGAAACTGCCTTATCTTGGGGAAATTGGTGATCTCAAAAGTAGCTTTTGAGCTGCTAATCCACTAGTCATTGGATTAGGGCCTGCCCTAACCCAGTATGATATCCTGTTTACTTGATTATATCTACAAAAATTCTACTTCCAAATGTCCCATTGATAGGTTCCAGTGATTATGAAATTTTTTTTTTTTTGCAGTACCCGGGATTGAACGCAGGGGCGTTCTACCTCCGCGCTACGCCCCCGGCCCTATTTTTTTTATACTTTATTTTGAAACTGGGTCTCACGAAGTTGCGGAGGGCCTCACTAAGGAGAGAGAGAGAGAGAGAGAGAGAGAGAGGGAGAGAGAGAGCGCTGAGGCTGGCCGCAAACCTGGATCCTCCAGTCTCCGCCTCCCAAAGTACTGGGATTACAAGTGTGCGCCACCACGCCCGGCTGATTATGAATTTTGAGAGAATAGTGTTTAACCCAGTATAGGAGGTATTCAAGCTGTGTGTGAGTAGACCAGTATAGGAGGTATTCAAGCTGTGTGTGAGTAGATGGTTTTGGTCCTCAGTATTTGGAGAGACTATGAAAGGCTGGTTTTGTTAGCTTGCATGTAGGGTACAGTGTCAGGCTCTTCAGAGTTCCTGACCTCAGCATGATATAGTGAAAAGAATACCAGTCTGAAAGTCAAGGTGCCTTGGTTCTAGTTTCTGCTCTCTTATAAAAGAGGAGGTCTTGAGGAAGAAAAGAAGAATGAATGAAATGATTTATAAGGAACTTTCTAGCTCTTAGATTCTAAAATTCTGTAATTGTTGACTGCCTGCTCTCTATCATAGTAGTAGTAGTTTTGTTGACATGACAAAATACAAAGGAAACAGAAAATTCTTAAAATATTGATTAAAGTTCTGATTTAATAATTTAGCACCTGGAGAGTTTAGTTTATGCTTTGTTTACTTGGGTGAAGATCATTAATAAAGATATTAGGTAAGTTTGTTCCTATCCCTCATCTCTCTGACTTGCCATATAGCATATTTAGAAGAGGAAAATCCTTGAGGTCAGTTAATTTACTTAAAGTTAGCAGAATGTGTTGTTGCTGCACTCTCATGCTGAGTTTAGAAAATGAAATGAGCGTAAGAATGAAGTTCTTTTTTTGCCCACATTTCTATGTCATATCATTCCTGCTGTCAAGGGATCCTAGAAAAATTCTTACTAGAAAATGGTAACAGACTCGTAAGGTGGTGTATGGTGCTAGAGTTTTAGGTGTGATTCACTGGCTATTGAATTTTCTTGTTTTTATTAGGTCACTGCAGTATTGTGTTTGAATTCTTAGAATCCTGTTGGAAAAACACGATAGTTACTTCTTAGGGATATCATGGGAACTAAAAAGGAAATTCTTTAGTAATACCCCAAATCCCCATGGTTATGTATGTGCTTGTTCTTTTCAAGGTACAAATTAACAATGTCTAAATATTGGTAGTAAGTAAAAATACAGGTTGAACCACTGTTTTTAGATCTGTATAAAAGTGACTGACATGGGAGAAAACAAGAATACTTGTTTCACTCCATACAGTGAAAAGGCAAAACCATATTCCAGAGGGTTCTAGGAATCTCTCACCACTCAAACTTACAAGTCTCCCTACATGTAGCCGTTTAGTCATACACATATTATACAAAGTGATTCTTTTTTCTATTCTAAAATATACTAAAACTTTATTTACATGTCATATTTATAAACTAGATACACTTAAATAAAATTAAGATCATTCAAAATAATTCTGAGACCAAAGGAGGCTAACAAAGTTTGATCTGCATTCTGCGAAGAACATTCTTAATAATTATAATGTAGGATATGATTACTTATTTTTACTAACATTATTATGCCATCATCTCAATATCCATATGCTTTTGCATTTTGTAAACTAAAACTCAAACCTAAAAGGAGCTATAGGAGAGTCAGGAGAGCAGGAATAAAACATATAATGTCACCACGGTATTTCTTAAATTACAAAAGTTGGTTTTCTTCTTTTGCTTTCCAACAAGATTTGCTTTCTAAACAATATTTCCTTATGCCCTACTTACTTCCTAAGTACATTAATAATAGCTGCAGAGTAATTTACTTTTGTTTTCCCATACTTTGCTTTCAACATTCCTTTGATGATCAAGCAGATCTTGCTTAAAAACCTTTTAATTTTCTGTCAGTGGAGATTTATTAGTTGCAAATCTGAGCAAAACTTATATTTCTACCTAAGACATAGTCTTCCCATGAAAAATCATTCAAAGCACTCATAATTAGAAATCTTTATCACTTAGCCGGGCATGGTGGCACACCCTTGTAATCCCAGTACTTGGGAGGCTGAGACCAGAGGATCAGGGTTCACAGCCAGCTTCAGCTACTTAGTGAGGCCCTCTACAACTTAGTGAGACCCTGTGTCAAAATAAAGAATAAAAAAAAAAAATAGGGCTGGGGGTGTAGCTCGGAGGTAGAATGCCCCTGGGTTCAATCCCTAGTACCGCAAAAAAAAAAAAAAAAAAAAAAAGG
>PVJS01059444.1:0-11517 GCA_004027185.1 Glis glis
TCACTAGGTAGAGAGAGAGAGAGAGAGAGAGAGAGAGAGAGAGAGAGAGAAAGAGAGAGAGAGAGCGCTGAGGCTGGCCACGAACCCGGATCCTCCGGTCTCTGCCTCCCAAAGTACTGGGATTACAAGCGTGCACCACCACACCCGGCTTATTCTTTATTTTGAAACGGGGTCTCTGTTAGTTGCGGAGGGCCTCACTAAATTGCTGAGGCAGGATCCTCCTGTCTCAGCCTCCCAAGTACTGGGATTACAAGCGTGCGCCACCACACCCAGCTTTGTAATTTTATTTTCTTGAGGGATCTTTATTCGGTTTTGGAATTAAGGTAATACTGGCCTCATAGAAGGAGTTTGGAAGGATTTCATCTCTTTCGATTTCATGGAATAACTTGTGAAAATAGTGGGTTTAGTTCTTCTGTAAAGTTTTTGTATAATTCAGCTGGGAATCCATCTGGACCTGGACTTTACTTTGATAGAAGGCTTTTTATTGCTGTTTCTATGTCTTTGCTTGCTCTTGGTCAGTTTAAGTTTTCTATATCCTCTTTGTTCAGTTTAAGTAGGTTGTATGTGTGTAGGAATCTGTCGATTTCTTCCATGTTTTCCAGTTTATTGGAATAGAAATTTTCAAAATAGTTTCTGATGATTCTCTGGATTTCGCCACTGTCTGTGGTGATGTCTCCTTTTCATTTCTGATTTTAATAATTTGGTGGTTGTCCTTTGGTGATCGCTGGAGACCCTACAAGGGCTCAGCAAATTGCGACTCCAGTGTCCTCCTGCCTGAATGTCCCTAGGGGCTATCTAATTCACTGTTCTGCTGTGTTTGACCATAGCCCTCATTCCCACCTCTGCAGGGGTGATTTGCAAACTCATAGGCCCTGATAGTCTGTTCATTGCCACGCAAGTCCCTGTGGCCGCACAGGACAGTGGGCTTGTTAATTCACAGTCTTGATGAATGCTGCTATGGTCCCTGCAGGCAGAGATGGGTTCAGCTGTAGCCTCAAGATCTAGATCTGGGTAGTTGGGTTTTTGTCGAGTGTCGAGAGAAAAGTTGACTGCTTTTGATGATGGTTTGTAGTCACTGGCTTCACAAGATTCTGCTGCTGCTTTACTGGAGGTGGCCACTGGGAGCCGTGGCCCTGGTGGCCACCAGCGTGGCCTGGCCAAGATGGCACCACCACCACTCTCTGCTCAACAGGCAAGATGAGAGGAGCTCTTTACAGTCCTCTGCTTTCTCTTCTGCCTCTGATTCAACTGTGTTTCGATTGTCGTTATTCTGTTGAGTTTTGGCTGCTTTTCTTCCCTTGTCAAGAAGCAGTCTTCCCTTGGTTGAATTCTGAGTGTTGGAGCACCTGAAATGTTACAGTGGGAGCAGCTCTGTGGACTCTTTCCTTCAATTCAGATCAGATTGTCTGAAGAGAGGAATTAAAAACTAACAGGCAGCTCAGTTGCAGCTTTAACAAAATTTTATTTACAAAGTCAGTAAGAGATAGAAAAAGAGAAGAGGAAAAACGGCGTGCCTGGAAGACACACTGGAGAGCCCGAATGTGGAACTCTTCCCCCACTTAGACCCCAGACTTTAAATATACTTTCCACTTTGGTAAGTTCTTATCAGCATTACCAAGGCAACAAGCTAGTAACTTATTATTTCTTAGGCCTAACTTATTCCTTAGACCGGTGGTGCCTTTTAGTCTGCTAAATGTACTTACTAAGTATAAATATCAATAATCTACCTTGTTTTCACCCCTATTATATTGGGCTATATTGGTTGTCTATCAACTATGGGTCATTTCATATAACACAGGGAGTTTGCCTTTCTCACACTGAGGCCAAATCACAAAGAATAGGAGGGAAATAGAGGCACGGATTATAGCCAGTGTGGCTGTGTGTACTTTTTAGGAACAGGGCATAAGGCCCTTGCTATCTTTATGGCCAGGCAGAGACACTGTGATCTTTGGGCTGTCAATTGTTTTGCCTATATTTGTAGGGCTAAAGGCTCTAATTGTCTCTATGGTGCTCCTAAGTCTCTACGTGCTTCTAAGGCTAGAGGCTTCAATTGTCTTTCCATTCTTACTATAGGTTAATCATTAGAACAAAGAGGAAGGAAAGACGGGAGGGGGAGCTCATGGAATGTAACAAAGGAGCTACAGCCTCTCCCTGCCTGAATGCCTGCCTGCTTACATTTTATTAGAAATTAATACCAGAGCAATTTCCCCAAACCAGCACATGAAACATGCTGTCTCCCTCTATCCCGCCATCTGTTTTTTTTCTTCTTCTTTAGATGACATATACTTTTTTTGTGTGTGGTTCTAGGGATTGAACCCAGGGGCATTCTACCCCCAAGCTACACCCCCCAGCCCTGTTTTTTATTCTTTATTTTGAAACCGGGTCTCACTAAGTTGTGGAGGGCCACACTAAGTAGCTGAGGCTGGCCGCGAACCCGGATCCTCCTGTCTCAGCCTCCCGAGTAGTGGGATTACAAGTATGCATCGCCATGCCCGGCATGACATATACTTTTTGAAAACATTTTTTTAGGGTCTAATTTTTTTTATCCTATGGTATTATTTAACATCTTCCTATATCCCCTGTATTTTGTCATTGAAAGTTAGGTATAAAGACATCAGTAGATTAGTTATATAATTTTTACATGAAAATTCATAGGTGAAATTATGTACTGTGCACTTCATATTTTATTATAATAGGCAGCACATATCAGGTTGTCTATAGCAATGCTGAGATTGAGCCTTAAGGCGATGATCATTGCATCTTTTTGTTAAAGTACATTTTCCTATGCCATTATCAACTAATGTTTTGAAAACCATTGATGACTTGCTACATAATAGCTTCAGTGTTCCTGAAACTGTGTGTTTATTTTGTATGTTGAAATCAGTGTGGCCTGAAATATGAAAATATGGCATTCTATTTAAAATGTTTTAAAGTGTTATTAAAGTTCTTAGTGCATTTCAGTTGGCCAGTCATAGTTCTTCTTTTGAGAAGTGTCTATTCACTTTTGAGAAAGTTTCTACTAGGGCCTATATGTTGTAGTGTTGGTTCTGTTTAATTGCATAGTTTCTCCTCTGATCCATGTTGTGTTGACTTTTGTACATGGTGAGAGATAAGGATCTAATTTCGTTCTTCTACATATGTATATCCAGTTTATCCAGCACAGTTTGTTGAAATGGCTCTTTTCTCCAGCATATGTATTTGACTCCTTTGTCAAAAATAAACTGGTTAAAAATGTGCAGATTTGTTTTTGTATTGTCTGTTCTATTCCATTAGTCTCTATGTCAATTTTTTGCCAATACCATGCTGCTGATGATATTATAGCTCTTAGTATAATTTGAAATCAGATATTGTGATGCCTCCTGCGTGGTTCTTATTCCTCAGGTTGGCTTTGGCTATTCTGGGTTTTTTGTTCTTCCTTATGAATTTTAGGACTGTTTATTCTAGCTGTGTGAAGAATGACATTGGTAGGGATTGCATTGAATCTGTAGATTGCTTTTTGGTAGTACTGCCATTTTTACAGTATTTATTCTGCCTATCCAGGTAACATGGGAGGTCTTTCCATCTTTTAAGGTCTTCAGTTTATTTCTTTAGTGGTTTATAATTTTTATTATAGAAATCTTTTACTTCCTTGATTAGATTTATAACTAAGTATTTTGTTCTTTTTGAGGCTATTCTGAATGGAATTGTTTTCTGGATTTCTTTTTCAGTGGATTCATGTTTGGTGTTTAGAAAAGCTATTGATTTCTGTAAGTTGATTTTGTATCTGGCTATTTTGCCTTATGTCGAATTTGTTGGTTTTTTTGGGGGGAGAGGTTTCTAAGTATAGGATCGTGTCATCTGCAAATAGATATAATATCACTTCTTTTTTTCCTGTTTGTATCCCTTTAATTTCCTTCTCTTGCCTTATTGCTCTGGCTAGGATTTCATGTACTCTGTTGGATAGGAGTGGTGATAGTGAGCATACTTGTCTTGTTTCTGATTTTAGAGGAAATTCTTTCTTCTTCCTCAATCAGTATGATGTTGGTTTTGGGTTTGTCATAAATTGCCTTTATGACTTTGCGGTTTCTTCTATCCCTAATTTCTTCAGTGTTTTTAATTGAGTGGTTGCTGGATTTTGTCATATGCATTTGTTTGTTTGTTTTGTGGTACTGGAGGTTGAACCCAGAGGCATTCTACCTCCAAGGTACATCTCCAAGCCCTATTTTATTCTTTATTTGGAAACAGATTCTTGCTAGGTTACTGAGAGCCTCACTAAGTTGCAGAGGCTGGCTTCAAACCTATAATCATCCTGTTTCAACCTGCCTAGTACTGGGATTTCAGGCATGTGCTACCATGTCTGGCTGTCAAATGCTTTTTGCATCCATTGAGCTGATCATGTGGTTTTTACCATTTGTTCTGTTTATGTGATTGATTGCATTTATTGACTTGGCATATGTTGAACCAACCTTGCATCCCTTGAATGAAGTCAGTTTGGTCAGGCTGTACTATTTTCTTGATGTGGTTTTGAATTTCAAATTCCTTTTATTTTATAGTAAAGAATATTTGCATCTATGATCATCAGTGATATTGGTCTGTTACTTTCTTGTTTTTGAGATATTTTTATTTGACATTGAAGTGATTCTGGCTTTGTAGAATGAGTTTGAAAATATTCCATCTCTTTCTATTTTGGAATAATTCGAGGAACATTGGGCTTATTTCTTTTCAAGGACTTGTAGAATTCAGCTGGGAATTCATCAGCTACCGGGCTTTTCTTTGTTGGAAGGTTATTTTTGCTGCTTCAGTCTTGCTGCTTGTCTTTGGTCTGTCCGTGTTTTCTGTATCCTTTTGGTTTAATTAGGTAGGCTCTGTGTGTCTGGAAATTTTTCGATTTTCTAATTTATTGAAATATGAATTTTGAAAATAGTTTCTGATGATCCTCTGGATTTCTGCAGTATCTGTTGTGATATCTCCCTTTTAGTCTCTCACTTTATGATTTTAGGCAATTTTTCTCTTTTGGTTAGGTTGACTAAGGGTTTGTCAGTCATTTTTATCTTCTCAAAAAAAGCAACATTTTCTTTCATCGATACTTTGTATTGGTTTTGTATTCTCTATTTCACTAATTTCTATTCTAATTTTAATTATTTCATGCCTTCTTTCTGGCTTTTAGTTTTGTTTGTTCCTATTTTCCTAGGGCTTTGAGATCCTTCATTAGGTTGTTTATTTGGAATCTTTCTTTTTTTGGGGGGGCACTCAATTCTATAAACTGGCCTCTTAAGATTGCCTTCATAGTTTCCCAGAGTTTGGTAAATTGTGTCTCCATTTTCATTTGATTATAGAATTTTTACATTTCTCCACTTATTTCTCCTATGATCCAGTCCTCATTCAAAATGTATTGTTCAATCTCCATGTATTCATATAGTTAATCTGTGTCTTCTTGCTGTTTATTTCCAATGGTATCCCATTATGATGTGTGAAGGTGTAAGATATACTCGCTTTGTGTCCTAAAATGTAGTATGTGTTAGAGAAGATTCCAAAAGTAGCTTAGTAGAATGTGAATTCAATTCTTGTTGGGCGAAGTATTCTGTAAATGTCTGGTAGGTCCATTTGGCTTATATTATTTAGATCTGAAGAGTCTTTACTGATCTTTTGTCTGAATGATCTGTCTAATGTTGTAAAGGTGTGTTGAAGTCTCCCAGCATTATTGTATTGGGGTCTGAGTCTTTATTTCTTTTCTTTTTTTTTTTTTTTGCGGTACTGGGGATTGAACCAGTGGCGTACCCCCGGCCCTATTTTTTATCCTTTACTTTGTAACCGGGTCTTGCGAAGTTGCGGAGGGCCTCCCTAAGTAGCTGAGGCTGGCCGCGAACCCGGATCCTCTGGTCTCCGCCTCCCAAGTACTGGGATTATAAGTGTGTACCACCACGCCTGGCTCTTTATTTCAAGTAGTGTGGTTTTATGTAAGTAGTTGTGATGACGTTTGGGGCATAAATGTTTGCTGTCAGTATATCTTCTTGGATTGTTCCCTTTATCAATAAGAAATGACCCTCTTTGTCTCTTCAGATAAATTTTGGCTTTAAAATCTGCTTTTTCTGATATGAGAATAGCTATTCCTGCTTGCTACTGGTTTCCATCTTCCTCCCTCCCTTTTATGTGGTTCTGTTGATTGAATCAGGGGCCTTCTAATTAGGAGCTACACCCCTATTTTTTTAAACAGGGTCTTGCTAAGTTGCTGAGAGTCTCACTAAATTCCTGAGGCTGGTTGCAATCTTGGAATCCTTCTGTCTCAGCCTCCCAAGTACTGCAATTACAGGTTTGTGTCACCATGCTGGACTCCATTTTCCCAGAATGTCTTTTTCTAATCTTTCACCTTTAGCCTTTGTATATCTCTGCTTGTAAGGTGAATTTCTTGCAGACAACATATAAATTTTGATTTTTAATTCATTTTGCCCATTTATTTCTTTTAATTGGGGAGTTGAGCCCTTTTACATTGTATTTTTCCTGTCATTTTGAGATGTCTTTTTATTAGATTGAGTTTAATTTCTCTTTTATTTAGTTGGTCTTCTAATGGAATTTGTACCTTTTTGGGGTCTGTGATTTATTTTATTTTATTTTATTTTATTTTGTGTGTGTGTGTGTGTGTGTCTGTCTGTCTGTGTGTATTATTTTTTTCCGTTGTCTCAATTTTGTAATAATGAATTCTTTTTGCTTTTGCTTATCTTGGAAGATTCTTATTTCTCCGTCAAATTTGAAAGATATATTTGCTGGATATAACAATCTTAGCTGGAATCTGTTTTCTTTCAGGACTTGGAAAATGTCATCCAAGCCCTCCTACCTTTTATAATGTGGGTTGAGAAATAATGGAGTATTCCTTATTGGGTTGACTCTAATAGTCACTTGCCCTTCAGTTCTTGATGCATTTAAAATTCTATCTTTGGCCTCTAACATACAGAGGAATATTCTTTGATCTTATTTGTCGTTGGGTTCTGAAAGTCTCCTGTTTGTGAATGTCCATTTCATTTCCCAAGTTTGGAATACTGTCTGTAGTTCGAAGAGGATTTTTATTCCAGGCCTTCCTCAGTACCAATAGCCTGTGGTTTGGTCACTTCATATTATCACAGATTTCTTGCCTATTATGATCATGGTCTTTTATTTTCTTTACTATATTACTGACTGTATTCAAGTTTAAATGTATTGTGTCCTAAGATTGAGTCTCTGTTTTCCATGTGGTCTAGTCTGTTGGTGATATTTTGTATTGGATTTTTAAAATGATTTATCTTTTCATTTCACTTATGATTTCTGTTTAGTTTTACTCAGGGTTTCAATGTCTTTATTGACTTTTACTTCTGGTTTATATTGCATTCTTTCTTTAGTTCTTTTGCATCATTGATCAATCTTATTATTAAACTTTAGAGTTCTCCCTTTGTTATTTTCTACTCTACTTAAATTCCATTGTTATGGGGTTGTGGGTTTTTTGTTTTGTTTTGTTTTCTTGGCCTTGTTTCTTATATTCTCAGTGTTCTTTGAATTATACCTCTTTTGTAGAATATTTCCCCTTCTAATTCCTAGGTGCTGGTATATGTAGCAAGGTATGATACTTCATAGCTTAGTTGGAGGGGTGTAGGTTAGCTGTTAATTTTCTGCCTCATGAACTTGTAATGTTGTCCTACATTTCAGTATCTCAGGGGAAAGTAAGTAACAACAACTATAGTAGTAAACAATCTACATTCTTAAAATATATACCAGGTAGCTAGGTGTGGTGGAACACACCTGTCAGGTGCCTATTATGCCTTCTGCTATGCTGATATCCCACAGAACAAGAATGATGTGGTCAGCAGTTAGCAATAGCAACTATAAACAGTCACAAACTATATTTAGCATCGAACACCAGGTGTCCTCAGCGACATCCACAGTTCTAATAAGCACAACAACATGAATGGTAGGGGCAGGATCATATCAACTAAAAACTTTTAAAGAATGGTAACAATATGGCTCATGTAATGAAAGGAACATGAAGTGGGAAGACAAAAGAAAGTTTAGAATTTTAAAACGCAGAAAAGAGAGAAAACAATTGAATGTAGCATGTGTAGGCCATAAAGAAGGAAAGAAAAATAGAAATAGGTAAGCACAAGAAGCAAAGCCAAGAGAATTTGGGTATGGGGGGGAGGATAGTAGGAATAATGAGCAATGCAGAGTCAAAGACAAGCCACAAAACCAACAGATCAGTGGCATAATTACTAATCCTCATACAAAACAAAGCCAAATAACAAAAGAATAATAAAAAGAGAGTGATTAGAATGAAGATAGAAAGTAATGAGAGACACAGTATTAAGACAAACGACAAAATCTAACAGACCCTCAAAAATACCCACTAATTCCAAAATATAAAACAGATCCAAATAAAAAAAGAAAGTATTAATGGTGAAAGGAAAAAAGAAACCAAAGTGTGTGTGTTTGTGTGTGTGTGTGTGTGTGTATACAAGAGCCAGTCAGTATGTACAAGAGCAAAGGAAGTAAAAAAGGGAGAGAAAACTTCTTAATCAAAAGTGACATAGTTGTCTCCATTAAGATGGGCGAATCTGTGTATAATGGTAGATACTTCCTCTGTCAGTCTGTCCTTTTTATTTCTTCTTGATATGTGGCCCCTTAGAGAACACAAGTGCTAAGTGATTTTAAGTCCTTTCTCCCTTTGTGTTACTTGAAAAGCATCTGGTTGGAGCGTTGTAGATTTAAGACTAGATGCAGTGGTTCTCAGCATTCCTGTTGACAGGCAAAGGGTAGGATAGGGAGTGCGTTGTGATTGTTGTCCAGGCAGGTAAATTGGAATGCTCAGGACGGAGCTAGTGCAAGATTCTCAATGTGAAGTTCTCATAGCTAGGGTCTAGTTTTGATCAGACTTTGGAACTTTATTGAATGACATCTACTCCAGAGAGAGTTGCAGAACACACTCCACCTTAGAGTCAGTCAGAGGCTGGACTGGGCAGAGCTTCTGGGGCCCAGGGGCCTCCTCAGGTTTCCTCTCACTGTGTGGAGCATCCAAGTGCCCTGAGTGGAAAGGACTCTGCCCTTTTGTGCACATAGGCCCACCTGTTCTGATTTCCAGCTCATCTCAGCTGGGTTTGAGAGCCACCAGATTAAATTGCTGACTCCCTGTACCATGAATTAAAACCCACCTGTGTTTTATCGTTGTGCCAGTAACACTAATGATACGGCAGTTGAACCCAGAGTTACTGGTAGGTGGTTTTCACGATCTTGTGGCAATATTCCCTCTGGTCTCCTGTGTTACCGCCATGGCTGGTTATAGTTTGTGGTCTTTAACTCTCCTGTTCCTTCGTTCTCAGCTCTTACATTGGGAAATACATAACTGCTTTCAACTACCAGCTCATTGCATGGTCTCTGTTTTGGCTCAGTTGGGACTGTCTTTGTGTGTGTGTGTGTGTGTGTGTGTGTGTGTGTGTGTGTGTGTGTGTGTGTGTTACTGGGGATTGAACCCAGGGGCATTCTACCTCTGAGCTACACCCCAGCCCTATTTTTATTTTAAAATAGGGTCTTGCGAAGTGCTGAGAGCCTCTCTCTGTTGCTGAGGCTGGCTTCAAACCTGTGATCCTTCTGTCTCAGTTTCCCATGTACTGGGATTGGAAGCATGCGCCCCCACGCCCAGCTTGGTAACGTCTTCCTTATAGAAATTCCCCTTGGTGTGGGGAGCCTTTCCTTTGTTTGCACTCTGAGCTATGGAGCTAGTGGAAAGTGTAACCTTCCTCTCCTCTGCCATCTGGGTGTGTGTGTGTGTGTGTGTGTGTGTGTGTGTGTGTGTACGCGTGCGTCCGTCCATCTATCCTTAGGACTAATTGAGCATTACTAAACAAAATAATTGTGCCTCCTATGGGGTGTTGTGGATAAACCCACCCAGTCAACCAAACCACTGCTTATCACAGTGTTCCCATTTTCTCCACCATTGCTAGTATCTTAAATTCTCTCTGCTCCGCCTCTCCTTTTGTTTTTGGATCTGTTAGAGTAGTAAGTCTCTTTGCTCCTTTTTCTCGACCTTCACCTTGTGACTATTTCCTAGAATTGCCTAGAATGCTATTGTCCTTATTTCCCTTGCCCAGTTGCATCTTCAAGGAATGGACAAATGTTTCTAAGTACTGTATACCCTTGTAAAGCTCCTATGACTGTATCAATTCATTTTTTGTGTGTGCCCATCTCCTTAAATAAAATTCTTTAAAAGAGAAGGATTTTGTATGCCAAGGACCTGGTATAGTGCCGGAAGCATATTTGTTTTTCAATAAATGCATTACCATTTAGATGATGGGTGTTCATGAATCACTGTTTTTAAGCAGTAGTAGTACATTAGTATTTTCTTATTGTTGGGGGATATGCTCCAAGGCCACCAGTACCAATCCTGTGTATATATAGGTATTCCATGACTTAAGATGTGACTGTTCTTATTTTTTTTCTTTTTGCAGTACCGGGGATTGAACCCAGGGGCGTTCTACCACCAAGCTACACCCCCGGCCCTATTTTTATACTTTATTTTGAAACCAGGTCTCACAAAGTTGCGGAGGGCCTCACTAAATAGCTGAGGCTGGCTGCGAACCTGGATCCTCCAGTCTCAGCCTCCCAAGTACTGGTATTACAAGCGTGTGCCATCACGCCCGGCAAGATGTGACTGTGTTCTGATAAACCCATAATAAATTGAAAATTTTGATGCACTGATACACCTAACCCTCCAAACATTGTAGTGTAGCAACATAATACACTACAGAGTATCAGTTATGATGGTCTCACTCTAGGACACTGCTCTTCCTGCAGAATATATAGAGAGTATCATCCTGCATATCTTTTCTGGGGAAATAGCAGAATTCTACTTCCGAGGTACATGCCCAGTCCTTTTCATTTTTTATTTTGAAACGGTACCTTGCTAAGTTACTGAGGCTGGCCTTGAACGTGTGATCCTCCTGTCTCAGCCTCCCAGGTACTGGGATTACAGGCATGTATATCCTCACCCAGCCCTATTTCTTATTTGATATTACTTGCCTTTACAGTTGTTTATTGATTTATTCCTTGTTCAAAACATCATCATAAGACTTCCCTCAAAGATCTAAAACATAAGTTGTGGATGTAGCATTTAGGCTACTTGATTATTATCTCTATTTTATCATACTTATTTAGTTATCTTAGCTCCCTGTGCGTGGGGCACCTCTTTGTGAAGAAAGCTATTTTGCGCACGTGCGCGCGTGTATGTATATGTGTGTGTTGTTGTTGTTGTTACTGCGAATTGAACCAGGGACATTCTACCTCTGAGCTATCCCCCAGACCCTATTTTATTTTTTATTTTGAAACAATGTCTTGTTAAGTTGCTGAGGCTGGCTTGAACCTGCAATCCTCCTGTCTCAGCCTCCCAAGTACTGCTATTTCAGGCAGGAGCCACCATGCCTGACTAGGAAACTAGTTTTTAAGACCTCATTGCTCATCAGTAACTAGACAGATTTTAAAAATATATGAAGAGGAATTTATTTTTTTTTTTTTTTTTTTTTTTTT
>PVJS01059445.1:0-11515 GCA_004027185.1 Glis glis
CTCACTAAGTATCTGAGGCTGGCCGTGAACCTACAATCCTCCTGTTTCAGCCTCCCAAGAATGGGATTAAAAGCATGCGCCACCACACCTGGCTTTATTGTGTACTTTTGTGTGTGTGTGTGTGTGTGTGTGTGTGTGTGTAGGTACTGGGGATTGAACCCAGAGGCATTCTACCTCTGAGCTATACCCCCAGCCCTATTTTTTATCCTTTATTCACTAAGTTGCAGACGGCCTCACTAAGTAGCTGAGGCTGGCCGTGTACCCAGATCCTCCGGTCTCAGCCTCCCAAGTACTGGGATTACAAGCATGTGCCACCACTCCCGGCTATTATGTACTTTTTGAGATTCTTTTTTGTAGAGGTACTCTTGGCACAGTTATAGGCATACAGCTGCAGTGGAATGTATGAATGAATTGAATTTTAAAGGAAAGATCAAATTGTATGTAGTTGTGTGTATAATAACATGGAGAGAGTAATTAAAAACTTTAGTGGTGGTATGCATATAGGATTTTAACATAATGCTGGCATGTGTTTTTATACTACCAAATATAATAAACATTATTTCAGGGAAACTTAAATTACCATCAGCAAATGAAATGTGAAATAATGCCTTTGATAGTAATTTCTTTTCCATTCTGCCAATAGAGGGCAACATGAACAAATTGCTGGATTGACTGTAATGTTCATAGTCTTCTGAGTCAACAAAAATTTAAAAAGTCAGTATTAAATTTGCTACAAACAAAAACAGCACAAATTGAAACTATGAAACATTAAGTAGGATGTCAGTGACCGCCCGGCAGTGCACCTGAGGACAAAAGAATGATGCCGACACAGAGCAGATTGAGAGGGGCGGGCCAGGGGACCTCACTCTTAGGTGAAGGCCCCGCTGGACACTGGTCCACAGCTTTTATTCATTCTTGAGGGGGGAGGTTGAGGTATGGATGCTGCTGCATATGTGCAGAGCTTGGGAGGTAAAATTTAACTAGTATATGTGCAGCGAGGGCTAGAGGTAAACATTGAACTTGGCTAGCCGCAGAACAATTGTAGAGTCATTGAGATAGTGATTAGCAATAAAACCACTGAGGATGAGCAGAAGATCCTTGAGACCATGTTTGACAAGCAGGATATTTGGGTGTAGGCGCCAGCAAGAGACCCAGGACTGTTTCCCTTGGAGGAGCAGGCTACTTTCAACTAGCTCGTGAGTCTGATCATGGCTTTCCATGACCCTTAGACCTTTCCAAGGCGAATGTTAACCTGCTTCTGGCAGTTGCATTCTCCATAGTAGGAGGAATTCCTGTCTGGTTTCTCTGCCTGCAGTCTATCCTCTTTTTAATCTCCCTACTACAGTGTTGCTAGAATTTTTTTTTTCTAAAAGAAAAACCTGGCTGGGCATGGTGGTGCACACCTATAATTCCAGTACTTGGGAGACTGAGATGGGAGTATCACAGGTTTGAGGCCAGCCTCAACAATTTAGCAAGACCCTCAACAACTTAGTGAGACCATTTCAAAATATAAAACATTCATTAGAGCTCTACCACTCCTGGGTATCTTTCCAAAGGGACTGAAATCAGGAAATCATAGTAATATGTGCATATCCATGTTCTTAGCAGCACAATTCACAATAGGCAAATTATGGAAACAACCTAGGTGTCCATCAACAGATGAATGGATTACAAAATTATGGGAAATATGCACAATGGAATTCTACTCAGCAATAAAGAAGAACAAAATAATGTAATTTGCAGGAAAATAGATGGACCTGGAGAAGATTATGTTAAGTGAGATTAGCCAGTCACAGAAAGTGAAAGGGCATGAGGAAGCTAGGGAGTAATTGGGATACCAGAGGGACTTCAGATAAGGGAGGAGAAATACCAGTGGAGCCAGGAGGTGGTCTAGGAAAGGGGTGGGGCAAGATCAATGAAGGAATCACTTCCACTGACATTATGTACATATGTGAGACTACCAATGTCAACTTCAATACCCTGTATGGGGAAGGAAGGGGAAGGGAAAGGGGGAGAGAATGGGGGAAAGCCCACCAAGTGCTGTGTGCATGTATTTTACCATCACTATGAACTACATTATGATGTAAGACTATAATATACCAATAAAAGAATAAAAATATTCTCCTACAAAAAATTTTAAAAAATAAAAATTTTACCAACAGATAAAGAAAAAAAAAAACATGAGGGTATAGCTCAGAGGTAGAATGGCCCTGGGTTCAATATACCCAGTCCAAAAAAAAAGCTTCAATTAAATTGTTCCCTATTGCCTATAGGATAAAGGTCAAGTTCTTTAGTATGATATGTAAGTTTCTTTTCCATATAACTTTAACTCTCATTCCTCAACATTGTTCATCCTTGGCAGACATTCTATACATTTCTATGCTTCTCTGTTTTGCTTCTGTTGTTCTTCTACCCATCTGAAAATCCTTGTACTTCCCCACCCACACCCCCATTGAATGAATATTTTTCAAACAAGGCTTGGCTTAGATAAGAGATTAATCACCTTTCTGTAAAGGCCATCTTGACTTACTATTAAAAGCGAACCTTGTTTCTCTCTCAAATCGCACTTCTTATTACTGTTACTATTTAGAATAATCAGTTTGTATTCTTTAGCAGGCTGTAAGGTCTCTAAGGATTCATCTGTCAAAAAGAAACATCTAGCTAGGCACGGTGGCTCACACCTGTAATCCTAGTACTTGGGAGGCTGAGACAAGAGCATCGCAGGTTTGAGGCCAGTGTCAGAGATTTAGGAGGCCCTCTGTAACTTAGTGAGACCCTGTTTCAAAATAAAAAATAAAATAGGCCTGGAGGTGTAGCTAAGAGGCAGAATGCCCCTGGATTCAATCCCCAGTGCCATGAAGGAGGAAGAGGAGGAGGAGGCATCTTATTCATTTTCATACCCCCTGTGCCTGTCACATAGTAAATATTTAAAATATGTGTTCAATGAATGAACAAAAGAGCTAAATAGAAAGTTCTGAACCAGGCATGGTGGCTCACGCTTGTAATCCCAGTACTTGGGAGGCTGAGACCAGAGGATCTGGGTTCGCGGCCAGCCTCAGGTACTTAGTGAGGCCCTCCGCAACTTCGTGAGACCCTGTTTCAAAATAAAGTATAAAACATAGGGCCAGGGGTGTAGCTCGGAGGTAGAACGCCCCTGGGTTCAATCCCCGGTACCGCAAAAAAAAAAAAAAAGAAAGTTCTGCTATGGGCCAAAATAATTTGACTAAAATTTTAGACTGACACTGTAGCTAAGGAATGTAGACAGTACTGCTCCCAAGATCAGGAAGCATCAGATATTGTCGAGAGATTATTTTTTAAATATATGGACTTTTTTGATAAATTTTAATTTCCTTACTACCTCTTAGCTGCCAAGATTTTTGTAAAATTAGTCAAGATAGAGGTTTCTTAGTGCAGAAGCACAGCATATCATGTTACTTACAGTGTAAAGAAATACTGGTAGCACCAGGTCACTTGATTTCTAAGACAGGTGGAATTCTACTTTCCTGCTTCTCTTGAGACAAGGGATGGCCTGCAATCTGTGTGTACTCAGTATAGCCAATAACTGACCCCAGTCTCATTTATTTTTTATTTATTTATTTATTTATTTATTTATTTATTTATTTGCAGTACCGGGGATTGAACCCAGGGGCATTCTACCTCCAAGCCACACCCCCAGCCCTATTTGTTTTATCCTTTATTTTGAAACCGGGTCTCACAAAGTTGCGGAGGGCCTCACTAAGTAGCTGAGGCTGACCGCGAACCTGGATCCTCTGGTCTCCGCCTCCCAAGTACTGGGATTACAAGCGTGCGCCACCACGCCTGGCTCCCCGGTCTCATTTATGCCTGTATGCTGAGGTGAGCATTCAAGAGTGCAATGAAGGGAGATGGAGGCATTCTGTTCATGATTCTACTTCAGAATTAAGCACCACAGAATGTTCAAAACCACATGATCTATGTAACAGTAAGTAGACACAGATGATATTTTGTAGAGGTGATCATTGTTATACCATCTGCCAAGTTTTGCAGTTAATTAAAAAAAAGAAAGAAAGAAAAATTAGTTTGGCAGGGTTTGCCCTTCACAAAATCATGTTGATTTTTGCAATTCTATGTAATTTGATATGCCTCTTTCAAATTGAATAAGAGAAAAATGCTTTCACATTGCACTCCAGGAAAAACATGGCCATCGTCTTTATGATCCTTGTTAAAAAAAATGTACATATATATAGCCAGGTGTGGTGGTGCACACTTGTAATCCCAGTACTCGGGAGGCAAAGACAGGAGGATTGCAAGTTTGAGACAAGCGTCAGCAACTTAGCGAGACTCTGTTTCAAAATAAAAAATAAAATAGGGCTGGAGGTGTAGCTTGGAGGTAGAATGTCCCTGAGTTCAATCCCCAGCATATATATATATATATATATATATATATATATATATGTATTCAAGCCTAAGTTAGGTAGGGCCATAATAAAGGAGACTGAGATAGTTAACTAATTCAGAATTACCAAGATCAAAACCTGTTTGTGACTATCATGATATAATTCATATAATATTGTTATTTCTTAAACTAAAAATAAGGATATTGAGATCTAACACTAAGAGCAGGCTCCCTTGTGGGATCAAAATAGACTTAACCCAGAGCTTGGAAACCTAGACACTGGTAAATTTCCACAAAAGGTGTATATGACTTGTGATAGGTAAAATTATACATAAAACTTTTCTTTCTAATTTAGAGGCAAAATATTCACTAGATTAATGTATTTGAAATATAGACAGTCTATCTAGTGTATAGAAAAAATAAATTTGCCGGGCGTGGTGGCGCACGCTTGTAATCCCAGTACTTTGGGAGGCGGAGACTGGAGGATCCGGGTTCACGGCCAGCCTCAGTTCTCTCTCTCTCTCTCTCTCTCTCTCTCTCTCTCCCTAGTGAGGCCCTCTGCAACATCGTGAGACCTGGTTTCAAAATAAAGTACAAAAAAATAGGGCTGGGGGTGTAGCGCGGAGGTAGAACGCCCCTGGGTTCAATCCTGGTACCGCAAAAAAAAAAATAATAATAAAATAAAATAAAATAAATAGAAAATATAAATTTGTTGGGAATATTATCTACTAATACTGTCCCAAACAGCTATACCTCTCTACTATGTTTTTCTCATAATAGTAAGAGGCTGACTGAATTTTATAAAATATAAAGAGCATAAAATCTAATTTGTTATTCATTTTGCTTTTATTAAAGAAAGTGATGAGTAAGCAATTTTAAATGGGTATATGTTTTTTTGTTTGTTTTTTGTTTCTTTTTGTGGTACTGGGGATTAACCCAGGGGCATTCTACTTCTGAGCTACACCCTCAGCCCTATTTTATTTCTTTTATTTTGAAACAGGGTTTCCCTAAGTTATTGCAGGCTGGCCTCAAACCTGCTATCCTCCTGTCTCAGCCTCCCAAGACCTGTGAGCCACCATATCTGGCAAAATGTGTATATATTCTAAATAAATGTTTAATGAATGGGTTTTAATGAAAGTGTGTGTGTAGTAGTGCTTCCAGTGTTCCAGTAGTGCTCCACAGTCACTTTAACCTTATTTTGTTATTTTCTTTTAAAATAATGTCTTTAGCCAGGCATGGTGGTGCATGCCTATAATCCCAGTACTATGAAGGCTGAGACAGGAGGATTGCAGGTTTGAGGACAACCTCATCAAGTAGCTAGACTCTCATCAACCTAGAGAAACCCTATTTCCAAATAAGAAATAAAACCAGGCTGGGAGTGTAGCTCAAAGGTTGAATGCCTCTGGGTTCAATCCCCAGTAACACAATAAATAAATAAATAAATAAATAAAATAATGTCTTTAATAAATTAATTCTAGCCTGCATCTTGAAAAGTAGGACGGCCAAAATTCAACAAAACAATGAGAACCAAAGTGCAGCAGAATGCGAGGCAGTGGAAAGAGCGGAGGGCGGTAGGGAGCTCAAAGCATTTCACCTGGTAAGCAGAGAGTGGAGATAAAGGCACCATCTTGGCTGAGCCACGCCAGCACTGCGGCTCCCGGAATCCTCCAGCAAAGAAACAGCCGATTCTTGTGAACTAGCGATTATAGTCCACCATTGAAAGCAGTCGACACAGGACCATGATGAAGCCCAAGTCGAACCAGGTCCACACCTACAACAGCGATGACTGCAAAGGGTCACAAGCCTCAGTCCCCGCAAAGAAAGCGACAGGGAGAGACATAGATGAGGTGGCCAGGCACAGGAGGCAGCGCAACACTGAGAAAATGAGCAGGTGAAACACCGCCCTCCTGGAGTAGCCCAGCACTGGCACAGAACACCCCAGCACTGAGGACATGGACGAATATGGCATGGCCCCCCGGAGCTGCCCAGCAACGAGAACATGGGTGAGTGAGATAAAGGGAGGCAGCATGTCGCTGTGCTCCGAAACTCAGAAATCACCCAGCGGGAAGACTGCTTCTTAACAAGAAAAGTGGGGCAGACAAAACTCAACAAAACAAAGAGAGCCGAAGAGCAGCAGAGTGCGAGGTAGCGGACAGAGCGGGGAGCTAAACAGAACTCCATACATTTCACCTGTTAAGTGGAGAGCAGAGGCGAAGGCGCCATCTATGCAGGGCCACACCTACCACAACTCCCGGAGACCAACAGCAAAGAGACAGCAGATCCTTGTGAAACCAGCGACTATAGACCACCATTGAAAACGATCAACTCCGGAACATGATGAAGCCCAAGTCAATCCAGACCTGCACCTACAATGATGATGGTTTCAAGGGGTGGGCCATGAGCCTCTGCTCCAGCAATGAGTGCAATGAGGAGAGATAAAGAAGAGGTGGCCATACACAGGAGCAGCCCAAATCTGAGAACATGAGCTGGTGAGCCACGGCCCCCCATGAGCAGCCCAATACCATCCTGGAACACCCCAGAACTGAGTGAGGACATAGGTAGATGAGACATGGGCCCCTGCCCAGCAGCCCAGCACTGAGAACACAGGCGGGTCAGCCCCCGGCCCCACCCCCAGAGACCCCCCTGCACTGGGGATGTGGGGTGGGTGAGCCCTTGGCCCCGCCCCCAGAGAACCCCCGGTGCTGGAGACAGGAGGCGGGTGAGCCCTCAGCCCCACCCCTGGAGACCACCGGTGCTGGGGACGCGGGGTGGGTGAGCCCTTGGTCCCGCCCCCAGAGAACACTTTCCCCCCGGCACTGGGGACACAGGGTGGGTAAGCCCTCGGACCCGCCCCCAGAGACCACTGGCACTGGGGACGCAGGGCGAGTGAGCCCTCGGCCCCGCCCCTGGAGAACCCCTCCCCCGGTGCTGGGGATGTGGGGCGGGTGAGCCCTTGGCCTCGCCCCCGGACAACCCCTCCCCCCAGTGCTGGGGACGTGGGGTGGGCGAGCCCTTGGCCCCGCCCCTGGAGAACCCCTCACCCCAGTGCTGAGGTCATGGGAGGATGAGCCACGACGCTGCACCTGAGGGACTCCAGACAAAGAAAACCTCAGATGAGCGAAGAAGGTGAACTAACTGGGGGAGATGGGAGGGAAGGAGAGGGAAACAAACTGGTGCACAGGATGGACTTACACAAAGATATCAAAGTCAACTACTATGCTGAAAACAGGAAGGAGGGAGGGGGGAGGGAGGGGGAGTGGGAATTGGGGAGGGCTAACTGACCGAAGAGTGCATGTATACGTCAACCACCCTGAAATCCTTCAAGATGTATGATTACAATACACTAATAAAATAAAAAAATATAAAAAATAAAAAAAGAATCAGGTTCTTTAAATAAAAGCTCTGAAGAATTATTTCAACAAATTCATTCATTCAACTAATATAGAGCACATACTGTATGTAAGACACTGCAGGGTAGTAATACTATATATTTGTCAGTTAAAAAATAAAGTTACTACCATGCATTAACAGATCATAGATGTCAAACCATATGCCACAAATTTTATGGCAACTTATCAACATACTTTAATGGCTTCCTCTGTTTCTTTATACCAATTTACCAAAAGTTTAAGCCTCTGTTGATTTGAAAAGAATTGTCATCTTGTATGGCTACCAGAAATGGTTCTATAGAAATGGTTCTAGGTGAGATCCGCATTTTTCATAGGCTGCTCGATGCTACCTTGTCTTCTCTTGGGGCTTCTGGTCCCACCTTCACTCTCTGTTCTCTGTGACCCAGAAGTCGACCTCTGTCGACGGCATTGTCTGTGGTTTCTTGTTCTCTACTTCCCATGGGGTTCAGCCAGTAGGAAGACACTGGCCAGAAATATAAGCAAAGAGGACCAAAAGATTGGGATATTTATTTCCCTTTCATTTGTGTCATGGTGATGGCAGTGGCTCCATGCATGCTCTGTAAACACAGCTCCTGCCCAGTGGCTCCTTCATCATGACCAGGTCTTTCAGGGTTCTGGTAAATCAATTCCACCTCTTGCCCCTTCAGGCCTAGAGTTGAGAATAGGTCCCTGCTATTGCTCATTCCTGGGTGCTTCACCACTCTCTGTTGGTTCACCTGACCTCCCTGCCACACACACAGACACCTCTAAGTCATCCCTTTATTAAATCTCCTCATCCAAAAATTTAAAGTGTGCCCCCTGTTTCCTGCCAGGGCTCAAGACAATTTCCACAAAAAATAGTCATTTTCAGAGGAGAAGTTTTCAATGGTAACATGATTAGAGAATGAAACAATTTGGATTCTATCTGATACACTAGAATAATGGAATTCAGCTTCCAAGCAACTTGCGGACCACTTCCACAATTCCAGAAGATAACTATATAATATAGTTGATTGCTAATTTAATTATTTGGTGTTTCATTTTGTTTTGGTGGTGGCACTGGGTATTGAAACTAGGGACATTTTGCTACTGAGCTACGCCTCCCAATCCTTTTAATTTTTTTTTTTTTGAAACTGCGTCTTGCTAAATTACCACATGCTGGCCTCGAAACTCCGATCTTCCTGTTTCACCCTCTCAAGTACTGGGGTTACAGGCAAGTGCCAATGCACCCAGCAATTTAATTATTTATAAAGTTAGTTAATTCACTGGGGAAAAAGTCAATCCTGTTTTTTGTTTTGTTTGCATCCAATGTATTCAACTAGTTTAGAGGTTGGCAAACCATGGCCTGGGGCCAACCTGGTCCACCTTCTCTTTGTAAATAGAGTTTAACTACAACATAGCCTTACTTACTTCTGTATTTTACAATGGCAGAGTTCAGTAGTTGCAGCAGAGATCATATGGCCCATAGAACCAAAAATATTTACCATCTGGTCTTTTTTAGAAGAAGTTTACAACCGGGTGTGGTGGAGCACGCTTGTAATTCCAGTATTTGGGAGGCTGAGACAGGAGGATCGCAGGTTTGAGGCCAGCCTCAGCAACTTAGTGAGACTCTGTTTCAAAATAAAGAATAAAATAGGGCCAGGGATGTAGCTCAGAGGTAGAATGGTCCTGGGTTCCATCCCCAGTACCACACACACACACACAAAAGGTTTATCAACCTCTGAACTAATTGATTGAATGATATATTTGCCATTTTCTTTATCCTCATTTAGATACAGTCTTCTCTGTATCTAGAATGCTCAATATGCTTATCTTATACACATAATAGTTCAATAAATACTGATCAATGAAGAATGTGAAAATGTCTTGACAAGTATAGAGCTCATAACCTCAATTTTATTCTAAACTTGAAAAACATATTCTTTTGTAAGACTTATTAGTCAAATTTCATATATGGTTATGGGAATTGGGGTCTGATGTTTTAAAAATTGTTCACCTGTGCCATGCGTGGTAGAACATGCCTATAATCCCAGTACTTGGGAGGCTGAGACAGGAGGATTGCAGGTTCAGAAACAGCTTCAGCAACATATTGAGAACCAGTTTCAAAATAAAAAATAATAAGAGTTGGAACTGTAGCTCAGAGGTAGGATGCCCCCGAGTTCGATCCCCAGTAACACACATACACATACACAACACACACGCACACACACTCACACACACCACATACATACACACACACATATGCACATACACACACAAAAGTTGTTCTCCTCTGGTTGATTCCTGGGTTTTGGCACTGGAAATAAACAAATAAAATAAAAATAGTTCACCTGGCAATTCTACACATATAATGTATGATAATCATTGTAAAAAATGCATTCAGATTCTATTTATTGGTTAATTCAAATTGAAAAGGATGTTCAAACTTTGATCATTGCTATATTTTAATGGTCTTGTAAGAATGGTATAATTCACTTAAATATTATGAAAAAATTATATCAATATATTAACGTCTGAGTAAAATTATACATTGTTCTTTTTAGTTTTTACATGCTAATTTTTCCATTTATGACAATGAAACATTAGTTATATAATAAGAAAATAAAATAATTTAGCCAGGTGTGGTGGCTCATGCTTGTAATCCCAGTACTTGGGAGGCTGAGACAGGAGGATCCAGGTTTGCAGCCAGCCTCAGCTACTTAGTGAGGCCTCCGCAACTTAGTGAGACCCTGTTTCAAAATAAAGAATAAAAAATAGGGCTGGGGGTGTAGCTTGGAGGTAGAATGCCCCTGGGTTCAATCCCCAGTATGGCAAAAAAAAAAAGAAAAGAA
The DNA here is from genome assembly GCA_004027185.1 of Glis glis. NCBI lineage: Eukaryota > Metazoa > Chordata > Mammalia > Rodentia > Gliridae > Glis > Glis glis. The sequence continues at coordinate 10,596 of PVJS01059445.1, forward strand.
TTTTTAAAATATGAAATATGGTTAGCTCAGTGTAACTATTTAATATTGTTATTTTTGTTGTAAAAAACAAAAACGGCTCTAGTTTATAAAAATCATGGAATAAAATTGAGTCTGAGAACTCTTCTCAAGCTATTTTTTTTTTTTTTTGAGGAACTGGGGATGGAACCCAGTAGCGTTCTACCTCCGAGCTCCACCCCTAGCCCTATTTTTTTTTATTCTTTATTTTGAAACAGGGTCTCACTAAGTTGCGGAGGCCTCACTAAGTTGCTGAGGCTGGCCGCGAACCCAGATTCTCCTGTCTCAGCCTCCCAAATACTGGGATTACAAGCGTGTGCCACCACGCCTGACTCTCAAGCTAATATTTTAAGAAAAAATCAATTGTCACATAGTAATTGAAAATATAAAATAAAATTTATGTTGTAAAATTTTGTTTTATATGAATTTTAACTTTTCAATAGTAGAATACCAAATAAAGTCATTTCTCAGTATATTCATTTTTATGTTTTCCTGCCATTTGACAGAAGGGAAATGTCTTCAGATACCCTTACTAATTAATTATCATTTACAATTTGTATTTTTTTTTTTTTTGCAGTACTGGGGATTAAACCCAGGGGCGTTTTACCTCCGAGCTACATCCTCGTCCCTATTTTTTATACTTTATTTTGAAACCAGGTCTCACGAAGTTGCGGAGGGCCTCACTAAGTAGCTGAGGCTGGCCATGAACCCCGATCCTCCGGTCTCCGCCTCCCAAGTACTGGGATTACAAGCGTGCGCCACCACACCCGGCTACAATTTGTATTTTTTAACTGTGGGAGCACATCTATATTTTTCTATGATTAAAAGTATTTAATTAGCAAGGCATGGTATTGCACACCTGTTATCCCAGTACTTGGGAGGGTAAGATAGGAGGATTGAGGTTT
>PVJS01059446.1:0-11518 GCA_004027185.1 Glis glis
TACACACACACACACACACACACACACACACACACACACACACACACAAAATCATATCACATAGAAAGGTACTTATAGGACTCAAAGTATGGAATATTTGCAACAAGGACATATTCACTACAGTTACAATTATATATTTAAAACACTGTAGTTATTTAATTTAAAAGCAATTTGATAATTTGTTGTATAACCACAATCACTCAATTTTGATAATCTTTCATTGTTTATTGTAATAGTCCTTTTCACATTGTCACAGAGAATGACACTGTATGATTATAACAATAAAATTTTCAGCAACAATCAAATCAGCTTCCAAAGTACTACTGCAAACATGATTTCACTGAATATTTTTAAAATTCCCACATGTGACAAGTTAAAAGCAAATAAAGTCATGATTAAAGTGTAATCTTAAATCCAGTCTCTCACAGAATTAATCCACCCTAAATTCTCCCTAGCAAACATTAGTTGAATATATTTTTTAAAAGTCCTATCTTTTAAGAATATGTACATTTTGCATCATCAGATGCTAACAGAAACATACATTTTCAGTCTACTATGCAAATACAAACATGCATATTTCACTTCAAAGTTCAAAGGAATTGAATTTATTTGCCGTATTTTTTCACTTGGGCAAGTGATGTGATGTGAGCCATTTTCAAAAGTACTTTTAAAAATGCAACTTAAGCCAGGCATTGGGGCACACGCTTGTAATCCCAGTACTTGGGAGGCTAGGACAGGAGGATTGCAGGTTCGCCGCCAGCCTCAGTTACTTAGTGAGGCCCTTTGCAACTTAGTGATATCCTGTTTCAAAATAAAGAATAAAAATGCAACTTAAATTGTTTTTCTTCAAACATAATTGACTCAAGCAAGGAAGGGCAATTGACCCAAACATTTAACTGTAGCAGCTATATGCCAGGAACCCTTCCAAAATGCTTAGAAGAAGTAAAAAGTATGATTTTAGATCAATAATAAAAATTTTAATTTATCGAGCACTTTCTCTGCACAATGTTAATTGTGATGATAATGGGGTATATGAAGACATCAAAGAAGCAGAAAGGAGAGCACATAGTTGCCTATTTGCTACTGACAGGTGACAGGGATCTTGGCCAGAACAGAGGAAATGACCCAGTGGACCCTGAAGGTGCATGGCTGCATTACATCACATTCTGAGCAGTAACCCGGGAGGGCCTCGTCAGTACAGAAAAGACAGAAGGAGCTCACAAGCTGCACTCTCACTGTGTATGGACCCTTTACACTCCTTGGTTTGTTTACACGACCTAAGCAAGTCTGGAAGCCAATTCAGATTCTAGGTGCTTCAATCTGTGGGATGACTTCACTCACTTATTTAACTCTTATTGTTCTCAAGACATACAGAACTTTCTAAACACAAAATCTTATCAGAACTGAAACTTTATGTGCTAGTTCTGTTCCTGAGGAGACCAAAATAATCAAACTGGCAGTTGGACATGCTTACTATTATGGCAATCAAGTGAGATGCATTTGTGATCTATCTGCCTTTTCTGAATGCTGTCCAAGGCACAAATATATTTTCTTTTTTTTTTTTTGTGGTACCTGGGATTGAACCCAGGGTCGTTCTACCTCCGCGCTACGCCCCCGGCCCTATTTTTTATACTTTATTTTGAACCGGGTCTCACGAAGTTGCGGAGGGCCTCACTAAGGAGAGAGAGAGAGAGACAGGGAGACAGGAAGAGAGAGAGAGAGCTGAGGCTGGCCACGAACCTGGATCCTCTGGTCTCCGCCTCCCAAAGTACTGGGATTACAAGTGTGCGCCACCACGCCCGGCAATATATTTTCTAATGGTGCATTTGTGCCTGTGAAAAAATGGCTTTAACTTGTTACCACACTTAGGTAGATAGCTTAAAACATATTAATTTCTAAAATATTCCTCTAAACTTGCACACTCCTTGTTTCAGTATGTATAATATTTTTTTTTGAGGTACTGGGGATTGAACCCAGGGGCATTCTATCTCCATGCTACACCCCCAGCCCTATTATTTTTATATTTTATTTTGAAACTGGGTCTCACGAGGTAGAGAGAGACAGGGAGAGAGAGACAGGGAGAGGGAGAGAGAGAGAGAGAGAGAGAGAGCGAGCACGCGAGAGAGAGCTGAGGCTGGCCGCGAACCCAGATCCTCTGGTCTCCGCCTCCCAAAATACTGGGATTACAAGTGTGCACCACTACGCCCGGCTGGTATGTATAATATTTCTTTAATAAGACAAGGAACCATTTATTATAACTAATATTAGAGAACACTATTTAATATGCCAACCTTCCATAGGCAGTATTTCTTTCAAAATATAGTTCCATTTCAAAAAATAAAGAAGTTGAGACTAATAAGCAGCCAACAATCAAGATAGGTCACTGGATTGGGACATAAGTGACACATGAGTTGACAGTAGGAAGCTCAAAAATGTCTAGATTCATTTCCCCTGATCTGTAGGAACTGCTGCACACCTCAATTTCACAATTCAGCATTTTGAAGTCTCCCGGTTATAATAAATAGTAAGTTACTCTTTGGTAAAGAATAGTACACGTTTAAATAAAAAGTGAGCGGCATCTGTTATAATCAAGAACAATTGGCAGACATGGACTGGAGCAACTGTTATTGTTCAGGGTTTCTTTCTAGATGTCTATCCATGAGAAGTAGAAAGCATTCAAACACTTCAACAAATTTAGCCTATAAAGATGTTTCCCTAGCCTATTATCAATGTAAATTTTTTAACAGCTAATATCCAGTTTTGCCAAAAAAAGAGTTAAACTATTTTTAATTGCATGTTACCATAGACAGATAAAGTAAAAAGTTTCTTCAACTTTAGAACTAGTTAAAGAAATGAAGTGATAAAAGGAAGGCCTTTAATATTACTTTTCACTATTTTGACAGATAGTATTAAGAACCTGCTATAGGCAAAGTATTGTTCTAGGCCCTGGGAATACCCAGGTGAATAAGACAGAGTTTACATTCTAATGAAGAACACATGCAAATCACAAACAATACACTTTGTTATAGTAAAGTGTATTCACTTATGTTTGTTCAGCATGGACTATGTGTCAGGGATAATAATGGATGCTTGGGATTTATCAGTGAATAAAAATAAAAATGCCACTCACAGGAGGCATACAAATTACTTCTATAAAGAAAACAGAATGAAGTGGGGCTAAGAGTTTTATTTTTAAGACAGACAAGAGAAGAACCTAAGGGTATGATATTTTAATAAAGAATAGAATCCTAGCAAGAAGTGGGATGTGTGAAGGTTTAGGGGACTAGAATTCCAGGCAAAGAAAAGGCTTTGAGACAGACCAGAGGTTGGTGGGTTCTAGCAATAGCAAGAGGCGTACTGCTGGAGCAGGGCCGCATGGAAGTGAGTGGCATGAGGTGATAGATAAACTATCTGGATTTTCATTATCAGGTTTGAGGTTGGTGAGTGACATCATCCTATTTACTTTTTAAAATTTTCACTCTTAGCAATGTATGGGGACCACAGGGTGGAAGGGACAAGACTAGAAACCTAACTTAAAAGGTTATTACTCTAGACAAGGAAAGAGATGTTAATAGATTAGAAGAGAGCGATGGCACTGGATGTGGTGAGAAGTGGTTAGACTGGAACAAATTTTGAAGGGGTCTGAGCCATAATCTCAAAAGATACTATTCTGAACACCATAACCCTGAATGTTGAAGTCTTGAAAGATCAAAAGCCTGAAAATATCATTCTGGAGGAAGACATTTATTTAAAAATTTAAAGGGGGATTTATTTGAGAAACATGTAACAACATAGCAGAACACTTCATAGGCCACTTTACACAATAGACACAAATAACAACAGTGTTTTTGCAAGAATAAACACTTAGTTTTACTGACAGTTGCATGAGAATGAGTTACGAGCAAATCGTATTCCTACAGAAATAGGCCAAAAAGTGAAAAGTATAAACACATATCACTATGGTTGGTAATTGTGTGCACCCAGCTGTCATTGTGATCATCTGAAATACTGTGACAGACTTTGATGAGATCAGTCAAAAACTAAAATGAGTTGCCACTGCACACACAGTTGCTCGAAGAGCTAAGATCTTGAGGATTTTATCTTTTGAAAATGCAGATATATAAAAAATCTGCTAAAGAAAGAGGGATCATGGAAATGATAAGAGAGCCAAACACTGAGCCTTCGGATTCCTCAGAACTTAGAAGTGGGAGGAAGAGGAGTCAGGGAAGGTGTCCCGCAGGGAGCATGGGGAGATGTTTGGGTGTGTTGTGCAGTAAGCGTCTGCAGTAAGCGTTAAGTGTTGTGCAGTAAGGAAGGTGGCAGGAGGAAAGCTTAGAGGTGATGGTCCAATGGAGGGTGAAAAGAATTTCTTGATGTCAGTAAAACAGAACACAAGGGGTGAGAGGCTAGAATCGAGCCTGGAAAGGAAAAAAAAAAAACCAATAGTAGAAGAAGGTTGTTGTAGTAATCAAAGAAAGAAATGATGACGTCCTGCTTCAGGACGGCATCAGGAGGAATGGAGCCTGTCTCCAAAGTGGAGGTGTGTGGGAAGCAGCAGTGCACACATTTCGTGATGGCTGGATATTGGGAGAGAAGACAGAATGGAGTCAAAGAGAAAACTTGGATTTTACTTCATTGTAGAGTAGTATCCTGCCCAATGTATCACCTTTTAAATATTCTATAATAATTACTTAAAATCCCAGCTATCTTAACAGAGGTATTGATATTCTTTTCACATTTATTTTTATTTTTTTCAGTATGGGGGATTGGACTTGGGGTCATTCTACCTCTGAACTACACACTTTTTATTTTTATTTTTTTGTTTTGAGAAAGGGTCTTGCTAGTTTGCTGAGAGTCTCCCTAAGTTGATGAAGCTGAACTTAAACCTGTTATCTTCCTGTCTCAGTCTCCCAAGAACTGGGATTACAGGAACACACTACTATGCCCAGTTCTTTTCCCATTTAAACAGCATACTTGCATATGATTTTGCAATATGGCATTCCTAAAATACATGGACATTTGATTTTTTTTTCCTAACTTTCTCAAATCATAAACATTTTTGTGCTGCTTCATGCACCTATAATTACCATTTAAGTGAAAGCATATCATTTCATAGACAAGAAGTAATGATTTAATTTAGCAGTTATCCATTTTTGAATGCTGCAATTACTTCCAGGTTCTAACTGTTGAACCCAGCAGTGCATGCTCATGAACATAGACTTTTCATATTTTTGCATTATGTTTACAGAATATGTTTGAAGATATTGTAAACACACAAATATTACTGCTTTCTAACATATTTTGCCAACAAACAATTCTCTCAAGAATATACCAGCATTCCAGGTTTGCCACAATCTCAATAGCATTGAATATCTTTCTTAAAAGTGTCTCTTGACATAATGTGTGAATTTTTATATTGTTATTTTTATGGGTATGTGTCATTTTTACCAAGTTTGTTTAATAAATGCTCTTATTGCTGAGTATTTATGTTAAGCCTTTAACTCACTTAAAATTTGTTTTTCTTCAGCCAGCTATATGGTTCTTTATATAGTAAAATTATTGATCATAATGAGTTCTTCTGGAAAATGCTGAAGTGATTTAAAATAAAAACAAAATCTGGGTTCTCCATCCTGTTTTGTTGGTCTATGTGTCTGTCATTATGCCAGAACCATGACATTTTGGTTTATAGTCTGCTTTAAAGTCAGGTATTGTGATGCCTCTAGCTTTGTTTTGTTTTTCTCAGGGTCACTTTGGCTATTCGAGGTCTTTTGGTTCCATATGAATTTCAGTATTTTTTTACTCTATTTCTGTGGAGAAAGTCAATAATATTTGGGTGGGAATTGTATTGAATCTGTAGATTGCTTTGGGTAGTATGGTCCTTTTAACAATATTAATTCCTATAATCCATGAATGCAGACTGTCTTTCCATCTTTTTAAGTGTTCTATATAATTTATTTCAATAGTGTTTTATAATTTCATTGTAGAGATCTTTCACTTCCTTGAATAGATTTATGCTTTATAACTTTTGTGATACTTTCTGAATATCTTTTTCTGCAAGTTTATTATTGGTGTACAAATATGTTACTTTTTTTATACAGTTAACTGATTTTTGATAAAAGTGCCAAGAACATAGAGTAGAAAAAGGGGTCTCTTCAATAAATGGTGCTGGCAAAATTGTGTGTGTATATATATATATATATATATATATATATATATATATGCATGCAGAAGAATGAAATTAGATTCCTTCCTCTCATGTTACTCAAAATCAACCCAAAATAAATTAAAGACCTAAATGCAGAAACTAAAACTAAAAATAAATTAAAGACCTAAATGCAGAAACTAAAACTATGGAGTCACTATAAGAAAACATAGGTAATGATCATTTTTAGATGAGACCTCAAAGCACAAGCAACAATAGTAAATATATACAAATAGGATTATACCATATTAAGGAGCATCTTCACAGAAAAGGAAATAATCAACAGAATTAAGAGACAACCTATAGAATGAGAGAGCATATTTGCAAAGTGGCAAGTGATATCTGACAAATGATTAATATCTAGAATACATAAGGAACACAAAAAGGCAAACACATAAAAAATCCCATTAAGAATAGGTTAAAACCTAAATAGACACTTCTCAAAAGAAGATCCAGATGGCCAACAATTATATGAAAAAAATGTTCAATCCCACTAATCACCCAGGAAATGCAAATCAAAACCACAATATGATATCACCTCACCCCAGTTAGAATGGCTATTGTCAAATACAAAAAATAACAAGTGCTGGTAAGAATGCAGAGAGAGAACTCCTACATACTGTTGGTGGGAATGCAAATTAGTGCGGCCATTATGGAAAAAAGCATGGAGATTCCTTAAAAAAACTAGAAATAATACTAACATATGATACAAGGATTCCACTACTGAATACATATTCAAAAGACATTTGCACTCCCATGTGTATTGAAGCACTAATTACAATAGCTAAACTATGAAGTAAACCTAATTGCTCATCAGTAGAAAAATGGATGTGACGGTTAGTCTGGATTGTCAGCTTGATTGGATTATGAAACACATAAGATTCTGTGGCTTTGGGTGTATGGATGAGATGATTGGTTTATGTAATGGCAGACTGAAGGGGAAGTCCTGCCCTGAATGTAGGCACCATGGTTCTGATAGGCACAGGACCTGGATAGAAAGAAGAAGAAAGCCGAGTAACTGCATGCGTGGTTCTTCCTGAAGAAAGTGCATCTGCTCTCATCTGAGATATTGGCCTCTATCTCTTCAAACTGGACTTTTACCTTCATTTCTCAGGAGAGTTTCCTGGCCATCTTGGACTGAGACTGAATTAATGGTCACTTTGATTCTGAGACTCCACTTCTTGGACTGCTAGACAAGCTGCTGGTTCCTCTGGCTCTCCATGTGCAGTAGGCTACTTGGGACTACACTGCTTTGGACTGTAAGCTAATTTGATAAATCCCCTTTACCATATGTGTCCTATGAGTTCTGTTGCTCTAGTGAGTTCTGACTAATACAGATTTTGGTACCAGGAGTGTAGTTGCTTCTATATCTAAGTCTGACCATATGGATTGTGACTCTTTGTAACTGTTTTATGAGAGGAAATTGGAAAGGCCAGGATGTGGCTAGGAAGTTGGATGGTAGAGACTGTGCTCACAAGATTTTGAAGGGCAAAGAGAACTCCATAGGAAAACAGAGTAGAGGCCATGTGTGTTATACTTTGACAAAGAACTTATCCACATTTTGCCGGTTTCCTGAAACTTTGTATGAGGCTGAATTTAAAGACAATGGGCTGATTAAACTGGCAGAGGAAACCTCAAAACAGCAAAATATCCAAACTGCATTATGTATATTGATGTCCACGTTCAGTGATTGTACACCAAATTTTGGGAGCGGGCAGACAGTAAAGCAGAGAGACTTTATAGATTTGCTCTCTGGCTGGAAAGCCATGTGTCTTCACATGGGGCCCAGAGAGATAATGTTGTGGAAGGAAGTAAGATGGCTGAAGGGAGGTCAAATGCTTTGATTAGGAACAAAGAAAGAAATGTGGCCTTGCTGCAGGCAGGCCCAACACCACATATATGGGGTTGGGCTCTGCCTTGGTCAAGATGTAGGTGAGCCCAGCAGAGCCCATGATGTGGATGGGCTCTGCAATGGTCAAAATAGAGGTGAGCCTAACAGCAACGATTAAAGAGGGCTTGACCGCCTTTTCTGTTGGCAGCCTATTTCGGAGCCCATGTAATGATGCTTTGCTAGAAAAAGGGGCCCATGGAAGCTTTCCCCAGATTTCAAAGGAAGGCCTGGAAAGCCAGGCAGCATGTGTCAAGTTCAGAATCCATGCAAGCATGCCCAAATGGGGCAATTTACAAAGCTGTGAGGGTGAAGCCAAGGGTTCAAGAAAAATACTCCTGAGATTTAGAAAAGCCAGAACATGGAATGACCATGAGGAAAGGCTGATAGCTTCACGTCATGGAGCCAGGCTAGAAGAAGCAGTCAACTGCCCATTGCAATCAGTCAGGTCCCAGGGGGCTCCCAGGGTCCCTTGGAAATCACTTCTCACCTCCATGTGCTATGGATACCAAAAGTGGAGCTGCAAGATCAAATGCTTGCCCTGCCAGATTTTGTTACTGTATTAGTCCCACCCATTCTTTCTATGGCCTTATTTCTCCCTTTGGGAATGCAAACATTTACTCTTTGCCATTGTATATTGGATGCATGTAACTTGCTTCTTATTTTGATCTTCATTGTCTTTTACAGGGGCTCACAAGAGTTCACCTTGAGTCTCAGAGGAGACTTTGACTTTGGAACTTTTCAGTGATGCTGGAACTGTTAAGACTTTGGGAACTCTTGGAGAGGACTAAACACGTTTTGCATTTTGAGTTGTTCATGAGCTCCTCCAGGGCCAGGGGCAGAATGTTATGTTTAGATATAAAATGGCCCCTTGAAAAGCTCATAAATTGGTATTTGGAGTTGGTGTAATTGAGTCATGAGGGTTTTAATCCCAGCAGAGGATAAATCCATTATGAATTTATCTGGGTGGTGGCCTATGCTAGTAGGGTGTGGCTGGAGAAGGTGGGTCCCTGGGGGTGCGGCCTTGGGGATTATATATGGTTCCTCCTCCCCCTGATCTCTCTCTTGCTTCCAGCCTCCATGATGTCGCAGCACAGCCCAGGTGCTCTCCCTCTCTCCAACTCCCTCCACCATGCCCTGAGATCTGTGGTTCCTGGCCTCACATGGACAGAACCTGAACTGTAGGAAAATAAATCTTTTTTCCTCTAATTTATGTAGTCAATCTTTTAGATTATAGCTGTAAGAATGCTGAGGGATACAATGGATAAAAATATGGTAAATATACAGACTAGAATATTATTCAGCCATAAAAAGATTAAATTTTGTCATTTGTAGTAACTTGAAAGGAACTAGAGTAAGTAATATTAAATGAAATATTCAAGGCATGGAAAAACAAATATCGCATATTCCCACTCATTTGTGGGAACTAATAGTAAATGTTATAGAAGAATGGAATGAAATTGTGGTCACTAGAGATTGGGATGAGCAAGAAGGAGGGGACATAAGAAGTTTATTAAGGGGTACCAAAACACAGTTAGAAGGAAGAAATTGGTTCTGTTTTTCTGTAGCACAGTAGTGAAACTGTTGGTTAAAACATACATTTCAAACAACTAGAATGAAGAATGTGAAATTCCCAACACAAAAATAATTCATGTTTGAGGAAATGGATATGCTTTTTATTCTAATTCATTATTATTCATTGTATATATGTATTAAATAAACATAATATACCCCATAGAAATGTACAAATGTTATGTCTCAATCAAAAGAACAGATTCTGGACTGATAAGATGAAGGTTTGTGTCCTGGTTTCTGTATGTATTATATTTTGATCCTGGTTCTCCAATTTATCAACTGCTTCTGAACCAGCCTTGGTGTGATCCCTTACGTCATCTTAGTAAGTTAAATTGCAATCTTTTATAGAATTATTTTATTGAGTTTGTATACATTAACATATGTAGAATGTTCTTTTAAGTGAAAATCTAAACAAACTTTTAGTGACGATATTAAAATTAATGGGAATTTTGAGCATTTCAATTGGATACTTGTGAGAGAAGGAGGGAAATTCTTAAATCCTTGACACCATGACAAACAATGTTTGTCTCTTCTACTATAAATATCAGGTCAGTCATCTTTTCAGTGATGTGTAAAATTCATGGGATGTTGATACCATTAAATACATTGACAATATTTTATTTAATTTTAATTGTTGACTTGCACAAATAAAACTGTTATAAAATAAAATTATAAGTTTAGAAACTAATGAGAATCCCCAAAATTTATAAACATATTTTATATTTTTATGTAGTATAATATAACAGGGAGGGGAAATCCAGGACAATGTTTCTAGCATTAAAACATTCAATATGTAAATAATACTTATTATTTTTATGGCACTATGACTAATGAAAAGTAAGCATGCACTAAAGTTTATGTCAGATTAGTAACACTGGTGACTGAATTGGATTTTATGAATTTATTTTCTTTTAATAATTGAATGATAATGCACTTGGTATACTTAAAGAGTCAAGATTTCAGGTAATTCAGTAACATAAATCATCAATTAAAATAAGAATTTCCAACTCAATCAAGGATAATAAAGCAAATGTAATTATACTGCAATTTATAGGAAAAATATTTTTTACAAATATATATTTACAATGCATATTTGTACTTTTAAAATTTATGCCTATGTGTACTTCTTTGCTAAGTATTTAGAACATATTAAAATTGTAGAAGATAAACTGAAATTAATTCATAAAGCATAATTTTCTCCTTTCTTCAGAGTGATAGCTCCATTCTTTTAAGTATTTGTCAATCACAGATATTAAGTTCATTAAAACTTTACGCTAAGAAATGTCCTTAGTTAAAGCAGAGTAGAACACTTTTCTGATAGCATTGCTTCCATCTTCCCTAGTCTAAATTCCTTTTTATGCCCTTGTTTCTTCCTTACACAATGAATTATTGTGAACTGTGCATAGCCCAACAAATATTTACAGTTATTTCTGCAATCTGAAAAATTTTCTAGGTCCTATTACAACTTTGAAAATGTAAAAGCATTTGGGGAAATAAAAACTTTGTTTTTCCTCTCACTATGTTTTTTTTTTTTTTTTTTGGTACTGAAGGTTGAAGCCAGGGGCATTCTATCTCTGAGCTACAGCCCCGACACTTTTATTTATTTTGTTTTGAAACAGTACCTCCCTAGGTTGCCGAGAGTCTCCCTAAGTTGCTGAGTCTGGTTTTGAACTTGTGATCATCCTTTCTCAGCCTCTCAAGTACTGGAATTACAGGCATGCACCACCACACCTGGTTTTACAAATTGTGTTTATTCAAATATAGTAATGCCGGGCGTGGTGGTGCATGCTTGTAATCCCAGTACTTTGGGAGGCAGAGACTGGAGGATCCGGGTTCGCGGCCAGCCTCAGCCC
>PVJS01059447.1:0-11517 GCA_004027185.1 Glis glis
AATTACTATCATAAACAATGTGTACATATGAGATTATACCAACATCATTCTCAGTGCTACATATGGGGGGATGTGGGGGGAAGGGACACCAAGAGCTGTGTGCATGTATGTTAACAACAAACTGATACTCATTGTGATGTGAGACTACAATGCACCAATAAACACATATTAAAAAAAAGAAAGTATTCTTATTAAGGTTACTTACTAATTACTATAGCCAAAAACTAACATTATCTTCTTTGTCATCTTTTCATTAGTGTGAACAAAATTCCTGACAACAATAACTCATGGGAGGAAAGGTTTATTTTGGATCATGGTTTCAGAACATCAGTCCATGGTTGGTCGGCTCCATTGCTTGGAGCCTGATGTGGAGCAGAACATCATGCTGGAAGGGAATGGTGAAGGATAGCTATTCATCTCACTGCAGTCAGCCTGGGAACAGAGAGAGATAGGAAGGGGCCAGAGAAGACACCTCCTTCCTACAAGTTGGCCCCATCTCCCAGGAGTCCATTCACCCATCAATGTATTAATATATTGATGAGTCAGAGCCCTCATGATCCAATCATTTCTCAAAACCCTCGCCTCTAAACCTTGCTCTATTGGAGATGCATGAGAGTTTTGGAGACAGGGCAGATCCAAAACATAACATTTTAATTTAATTATCTTCAAGAAATTCACAGCATCCAGCAATTGTTATTAACTCTATTTCTTAAAAAATTCTTTTTCTCTATTGAGCTCTATGTCTTCCTTATGTATTTTGGATATTAACTCCTTATCTGATATATGGCTCACATATGTTTTCTCCCAATCTTTGGTTGCCTTTTAACTTTGTTGAATGTTTCTTTTGCTGCGTAAAACCTTTGGGCTTGATGTAGTCCCACTTGTTGATTTTGGCTTTTGTTGCCTATACATTCAGTGAGATACTGAAAAATCATTGCTAAGGTCAATATCAAGGATGTTTTCCCCTCTGTCTTCTAGAATTTTTATGACTTTCTTATGTTTAGGTCTTTAATTTATTTTGAGATGATTTTTGCATGTGGTGTAAGACAATGGTCCAGTTTGATGTTTTAATGTGTAAATACCCAGTTTTCCCAACACTAACAAAGACCCCACTATTCCCATTATGTTTTATTGGTAGCCTTCTTACAACTTAGTTGACTGTAGTACTTGGGTTCATTTCTAGGTTTATTCTGTTTCATTAGTCTATGAGTCTATTTTTATGCCAGTATGCCATTTTTATTACTATTGCTTAGTAATATAATTTGATATAAGGAAGTATGATGCTATCAACTTTGTAGTTTGGTTTATCAAGATTCTTTTTGCTATTTGAGGTCTCCTCTTAGATGCAAGTTGATTTAAGATATGCAAAACAATGTGATATATCATGTTAGCAGATTAAAAGTCAAAAATTACATGATAATCTAAATAGATGTAGAAAAAAATTTAACAGAGTTGAAATGCAATTATCAAAATTCTGATGGCATTTGTCATAGCAATAGAGAAAAATAATGTCTGCCCCTTTAAGGCAAATTTTTCCATTTCTTTGTTTTTCCTGCATTTCTTCTATTTGGATACTATTATTCATTTCCATGGCTTGTGATTAGTATCTCAAAATCTCAGTCTTTCCTAAATTCCATTTCCATATAAGATTAAGTGCTTCTAATTACTTAGATATTTAATATAAAGATCCCAAACTGAAATCCAACACTAAACTTATGTTTTCTTTCACATGAGCATTGTCTTCAATTTATAATTTTAGTAATGATGAAATAATTGAGTGATTACTCCACTGTCTCCTGAAATGTAGAAACTGGCACCACTTTAGATTACCATTCATTCACTGATATTTTCCACTGTCCATGATCAAGTCCTGTCTAATATACCTCATCAAGAACTTAATCTTTTAATCTCTATTTATATATCTCTTAATCCCTATTTAGAAGATCTTTATTGACCCTCATCAATGAACATTTATAGTCTTGTAATGATAAATAGCCTCCTAAAAAATTTCCTGTTTACAATAAGCATCCCATATGGAACTGAAATGGAAAATAGTGAATTCAAATGAGGGCAGAACTTTTAGATGCAGATGAAAATATGCAGTGGATTCATCAGACATTATTTGGGATAGACAGAAATGGATCATTTTCTTCTTTGTGTTGCTAACAGGTATCATATGGTTATTATCTATATACTTAATCTAAAAAGAAAAGTAATTCATATCAAATACACACTTGCTTTGGTAAAATCATTAAAAACTTTTAAAAATATTCATTCAGTTATTACTTATAATGAATGAATATGTTTATATAATTTATTATTGATGGACAATATTAATTAGCTAGTTAAGTTTCATGGCTTCTGTTAAATATGCAGAATGAGGCATAACATGGATAAAATGAAATGGTAATATTATTGCTATAATGGTCAATGATGACATGTTTGAATTATTCATAACTCCAATACTAATGCCCTCATTCTATAGCAATATCCATAGGGAAACAAGATTTTCAAATACATATTTGGTCAGTTTAAAGTATTAGGTAAATGCTGAGAATTCTGTTATAGGAGCCACAAATAAAATTACCATGACAAATATGCTTAATGGTTATTCCGCAGATGTTCCATTATAAAATTCTACTGATGCTATTAATCTTCTGAAGCTATTACCATTCCTACAGACAAGACCATCAACTATACTAATGTTCTTAATTGTCTAATTCCAGTGGTCTTGAAAACAGAGGTTAGAAGCAGCCTTAGGTAAAACCAAAAAAAAAAAATGCATGATAATAGTCCTGATGGATAGGTGTAAGTTAGAAAGCAAGGAAACTCAAAGAACTCCACAAAGATGCCCTCCTAAATGTGTACGCTGGACCATCGCTAAGGCTGGATATGTCATTGCAGATACATTTCAGAAATTACATGTAACTCATAAGCCAATATAATTTAAAATTATAAAATTGTATTCCCCAAGCCATAGTTAAAATTACTCATAATAGAGATAATATGAACAAAGCTCATGAGTATTAGTTTCTATCAAGTCTCTTCAGAATTATACCTCTCTATAAAACTCTACATATCTATATCCATATATTTTATATGTATGTATCTATATCTATATGTATGTATGTAACTGTATCTAGATATATATGCATCTATATCTACATATGTGCGTATATATAGATATTTATGCATGTGTCCATAAAAATAGAAATAGTAGAGAGTCAGGAGATAAATACAGGTCAAGAGATAAAATACATTATTTATCTGTCTTTTTATTTAAGGAAAAAAGTACTAACAAATGTCAAATAAAAACTTATCTTGATATTAGTATGCCTAGTTGTTTAAGAGTTTTGCTTTATTGCTTCTATTTTTGTCACTGTGTACCTCTAAATTTAACTTTTTCACTTTCACAGGTCTGAGATCCAGACTTCTGAAAGGATTCTTTTTTACACTGGGCACCACAGATTGATAAATAGATGTGTGTTCTCTCAATCCCAATATGATATCCAAAATATTATACATAGTGGATATATCATAAAGAAAAAAGTTCTATGATTGTAGCTGTTATCTGAATGGAACAACATGCTCTCTTGATATTCTGACTATTCTATTGACCTGTCTGCCTTAAAATTCCTAGGGAGTAATTACGATCTGGTATTTGCTCATAGCCTTCCCCACACATTCCATAAGAAAACAGATTTTTTAGCCATATTTCTCTCCTGATCTTCTTGTTCCCCCTTGCTGTACTTATTTTTTGTTCTTTTCTTTGTGAAATGCATTTCACATTTTTTACCATCTAAAATTCTCTTCCTTCAATTACTAATCTGGCTGTCACCTTCTTTGGTCAGCCTTTCTTGATCCCCAACTGTCATTTCACCTATTTGTTCTATAGTGGCATTTAATTTCATTGATCACATATCACACTGCAAAGTACTTGCTTGATTGATTTGTTCTCACTTTTATATCATAAGCTCTATGACAAGAGACCTTGATAGCCTAATTTATTGTGTTCCATCAGTGCTTGGAGTGATTCTTAATACACAGTAGCCAGCCAAGATATTGGTGCTTAATAAATTACTAGAAGAATAAGTAGGAGAATGAATGAAGGCCAACATAGGAAACAAATTTATTCATATTATATATTCTTATTATATTGAAGACTATAAAAATAAGCATGTGCTTTTAATCCATTTATTCAAATATGATACAACATAATAAATCAGAATAATTAAGAAAATTTTCCAGATTACTTTTGTTTTGCTTATATCTGCCATCTTTAATATTAGATGATATTAAATGTTTTAAAAATATGAAGAACAGCCAATTTGGATGAAACCAAAACAAAAGCTGCTACAATACTCTCTGTTGGATACCTCTATGAATCAAATAAACCTACCTTAAATTTACTATATTAATAATTTATTTGGGGACATGGAACTGTATACCTGTTCTAATTGTATTATTTACCTGAAGATTGATAACTAGTATAATTATGCATAGTGTGCTATTTTTAGATGAGAAATAATGGATCTAGAGGGAATAGTAGAAAATCTGAAATTGTGTTGCCAAAATATATAACTTTCATCTTATTTTTTTAAAAGTAGTTAGAATCTGGGTTTATAAACATGGTAGAGAAGATACCAAATAACCTTATAAAAGTTTAAATTATTTGCATGGTGTTGGCAGTTTAATGTTAATTTTTTAACACATTGGCAATACATACTTTTCTAAAAATTATCCATGTAATTTTATATTTAGTCTTCATTCTATTTGCCAAATATGGTCACATTCTTATAAAAAATGTTAAACTGACACTGAAAACATTGGTTTTAATGATTTAAAAACTGAAAATGAAGGCAGGCTATCTCAGGATTCATTCCTTTAGCACATCTTTTCTAAACCAAACCAACCTCCAGTGACCTTACCTGGAATCCTGTGATCCTGTTTCAAATGTAATACTTGAAATAAAGGCTTTAATATTTTATGTCAATAAATGAAGGTTAGCTTCTTCTTGAACTTCTACCTCATCTCGGAAATACTGTCTCCATTCAAGCATTAGATTTCTTCTTTCTTGCAGGTAGAACTTAATGTATTGTCATCAAGCTCAAAAGGTAAATAAAAACACTTAAAAGAAAACTAAAGTCTGATAAAACAACTTTAATATGCACCTGTTAAAATTGCTCACAAAAATATTCTCACCTTTTGAAATGTGTATGTGTATGTATGTGTGGAGAGAGAGAGAGAGAGAGAGAGAGAGAGAGAGAGAGAGAATTGCTAGCAAAGAGCTCTAATAAAATATTAAAAAGTTTCTGGGCCCATTTCAGTCTTGGAAGCTCAGACCCTGAGTGAACAGTACTTCCTTTGCAAATGCAAGACCAAAGGTCACCAAATGTACAGAGTTAAATGGCTTTTGTTTTACTGCCCCACTGACATGGAACTCATCTAATTTATATCACTCTAGATCTTAAAACCCTCAACCTCTTTCATAGGGGAGACTCTGGCATGGTACTCAGATGAATTAGATCCAGGGGGTCAAATGGTCAAAAGTCCAAGAGTGAACTCACTGAGAAGACCGTGTACTGCACACAAAGGAGTGCAATGGGTGTTGCCATGGGACACTGTACAATAAAGTATGTACTAAGTGGTGAGGAGGGAAAGGGTAAGTGGACTTTTCTTTCCCCAATGATTGATCATATTTGCTTGAAAATGTAACCAAAACTACACTAAAATAAATTAATTACTACAGATAAGAAGTTTTTGTTTTCCCATGACTTTTCTGATTCTGTTGTCTACATATAAACTATATGAAAATGTAAGATGGTATTTATTTATGAGAAATATACTGTGAGTCATGAGTCAACAGGGGACCCAGTTCAAGCTTTTGTTCTGTGATTCATTAATTATGAATTTGGGAATATCATTTAGCCTCTCAAATCCATCTTTCAAAACACTGGGTGACACTCAAAAAAATCTAAGACTAGCAACCTTCTGATTGTTGCAGCTAAAATGCCCTATGATCTTATCAGCTTTTCCGGTAATTTAAAAAATCTTTTCAATTTATACATTCTTTACATTCTTCTGGACATTACATTTTATTCTTTATATTCTTCTCTTTCCTTTTGATATTTAACTCCTTCACTCCACTTTCCCAACATATCCCAGGAAGCTGCTGGATTATATTACCCTTTTTATAAACTTTACACTATTAGGACAGTCATGATTTCTGCTTTGATCTCCTATCTATGGTCAACGCAGGCCAAGGGCGGATACATGAGTGAGACTAGTCCTCAGAGGCCTAGGTCTGGCGACAGGTGTTGGGCACAGAGGAAGGGAAGGAGTAGACATGTATTATTACTAAACATTGTTTTAGTATTATTCCCTGATAAAATTATAAACATAAAAATGTTTGCTATCCTCATTTCATTAATGAGAAAACAATATAAAAGCATTAAGAAGCTTGACCTAGAGAAAATAGGTAGAAAATAATATTTATAGTCAGGCAATCACTTTCTGGAATCTATACCTCCAAAATGAGCAGAATACTTGAAGATCTGGATTTTACATATGTATTTATCTTTTCTTCTTTCCAAATCTACTCTGATATTTAAATTATTGTATCTTTATATCTTTTTACTAGAGCTTAAGTTTGTTAAACTTTTATATGTACCATATATTGTGTTCAGTGGTGAGAAATTAAAGTGTGAAATAGACAATTAAGTTAGTAATTATGCTGCAAAAAGTTATATAATTAGAATTAGGCAAACCAGGTGTGGAGGTGCACACATGTAATCCTAGTATTTAGGAGGCTGAGATAGGAGGATTGCAGGTTTGAGGCCAGAGCCATCAATTTAGTGAGGCCCTCTGCAATTTAGTGAAATCCTGTTTCAAGCCGGGCGTGGTGGCACACGCTTGTAATCCCAGTACTTTGGGAGGCGGAGACCAGAGGATCCAGGTTCGCGGCCAGCCTCAGCTCTCTCGCTCTCTCTCTCCCTGTCTCTCTCTCTCTCTCTCTCTCTCTTAGTGAGGCCCTCCGCAACTTCGTGAGACCCGGTTTCAAAATAAAGTATTAAAAAAATAGGGCTGGGGGCATAGCGCGGAGGTAGAACGCCCCTGCGTTCAATCCCCAGTACCGCCAAAAAAAAAAATAAATAAAAGAAATCCTGTTTCAAAAAATAACAACCCAAAAATATAGAGCTGGGGGTTAGCTCAGAGGTAGAATGCCCCTGGGTTCAATCCCCACCACCACAATAAATAAATAAACAGAGAGAATTAGGCAGAAAGTTCTATGAACACCCAGAGAATTAAACAACAAGTTTTTGGAAGTGAAACACCAATAGCTTTTGGGAATACATAATTTTTAAACTAGATTTTGAAGGATTAGTTATAGTTCAGTTTTGTTCCTGATTCTAAGAATAAGAGAAGAAAGTTTTTGTAGGCAAGATCATGCTTGCCTTGACTGGGAGTATTGAGCAGTTTTTTGTAGCCAAAACTCTAGATGCATAAGGGAAGTAGCTTTTGAAAAATTTAAGAGAAAAAACTAAGAGATAAGGAATCTTATTTGTCATTCAAAATTGCTTGGAATATCTTGTTACAAGGAGAGAGCATCATTTTCTTAAACAAGGCAGCTCAACTTCCTGTGATAGTATCTGAAGTTTTCCACTATACTCGTGCCTATAGAAAGCTAGCCACAATCTGTTTCAGAAATCTACTGATTAAATGCATGCATGCTACTTGAAATAAGAAGGCGAAAAGATAGCAGTCTACAGAGAGTCCCAAAAACCCTAGAGGTATCCAGAAGTATTCTTGTAACTCCTGAGTTTTTCAGCAACAATTTAGGAACCATTTGTTAAATTGCATGTTTGGAAATTAAAATGTAAGGATACGACTTTTCTTGGAACAGTCAAATTTTAAAGCATGCTATCATTTGGATACATTTTAAAATAGGAGTCACAGCTTTCTGTTCCTGCAGCGGCCTGAGAGAGAACTTGGTTTTAATTAAGTGCACGGAAATATCATTCACTCACACAAATTAATGTTCTCTCTCATGATTTTGTCACTTGTGCTTTCTTGATTTACTTTTACCATCTTTGAGAGAGACATGTGGACCGAGAAAGAACTCAATACTCTCGGAAAGCACAGCAGCAGCACTGTTAGAAGAAATGAAAACTGGCATGCAGGAACTCGATATGCATACTCAGTCTACATAGGCAACTACCACTCAGCAACAAGCCAATGGACGCCAGACAGATATACAGACTTGGCTTTTCTTTTAGATAATATTTATATAAAAAAGCAATAAAGAGGCCGGGTGTGGTGGCACACGCTTGTAATCCCAGTACTTTGGGAGGCGGAGACCGGAGGATCCGGGTTCGCGGCCAGCCTCAGCTCTCTCTCTCTCTCTCTCTCCCTCTCTCTCTCTCTCTCTCTCTCTCTCTCTCCTTAGTGAGGCCCTCCGCAACTTTGTGAGACCCGGTTTCAAAATAAAGTATAAAAAAATAGGGCCGGGGGTGTAGCGCGGAGGTAGAATGCCCCTGCGTTCAATCCCCAGTACCATAAATAAATAAATAAAATAAAATAAAATAAAATAAAATAAAATAAAAAAGCAATAAAGGAGTACTATTGCACTGTTTAATTCCAAATATTTAGCAAATGAACTTGAGCCTAATGACCAATGATGTACTTTTTTTTTTTGGTACTGGAGATTGAACCCAAGGGTGTTCTACCGCTGAGCTACATCTCTAGAACTTTTCATTTTATTTTATTTCATTTTATTTTAAATCAGGGTCTTGCTAAGTTACTGTGCTCTGACCCTGAACCTATATTCCTCCTGTCTCAGTCTCTCAAGTACTGGGATTGCAGAAGTGTGCCACAGCATCTGGCTCCAATAAATTTACACCACTGATTTAAGTTTATTTATTTATTTATTTATTTATTTATTTATTTATTTATTATGGTACTGGGGATGGAACCCAGGGGCATTCTACCTCCAAGCTACACTACCAGCCCTGTTTTATTCTTTTATTTTGAAACAGGTTCCCACTAAATTGCGGAGGGCCTCACTAAATTGCTGAGGCTGGTCTTGATCCTCCGGTCTCAGCCTCCCAAATACTGGGATTACAAGCGTGCGCCACCACGCCCGGCTCTGATTGAAGTTTTGAAATGTCCATGGAACATGACTTAGCCCAACTGAAGTATGAGGCCCTATCATTGTGCCATCCTGGAAACATCCTGCTAACAACTGAGGGAAAAAATGACAAAATAAAACATAAAATAAGCAAAAGGACAGTTGGCATAAGTGTGGATATTGCCAAAGACAAATAAGTTTCAGTTATTGTTCTGCATTTATATAAAGAAAACTAACTTAAATCCAGATCCATCTCATTTTAATAGATTTATTATATGTGTGATATCTCTGCCAAGCCCTCAGTGAGCTAGCTAATTAAACATAAAGATTTGAAATGAGAAATTATATTTTTAAATGTATTATTTTCTTAAATGGTTTAATATCTCGTTTCATCTATTATAAAGAGAAAAATGTACATTTAACTATGTTTTTCACATGCTAATTTGAGCTAAAATAAAATTAGAGACATTCTCACTAAAATCAAATTTAAAATTTCTCTGTAAAGTATCTTAAATATGTAAATGACTCTTGTTATATCATTGGGTGCTAACCTTTCAAACTATCCCCTTTCTTATCATCTCATGACATTACTTCTTTTATAGGTGATCACTGACTATAGTGGATAGATTTGAGAATATGATTGTCCATAGAAAAGGGAAAAATTATAAAACCATCTTGAAAGTTCAAAATATTTCCTGAAAATTTTCTGAAAGTATTTAATAAAACAACAAAGGAACAAAAATCATTTACTCAATTATATATTAGACATATCTCCTAAAAAACAAACAAAAGAGATTTATTTTAATATATTTTGTTTTATCCTTGAGGATAATATCAATGATAGTAAAGATTTTTACTGACAAATGAAAAAAATCCTTCAAAAGCTCAAATTTTATGTTGTGTAAGAACTCTATTTTTATATTTTTATACTTTTATTGGTGCATTAAGTCTCCTATCATTATGTAGTTGATAGTGGTAGTGACATACACGCACACAAGAACTTTAAACACTTAATATTTTGTATGAACATGTCCACAAAAGAAATAAAAACTTAGTAAGGAGTGAATGAATTATGAAATATATATCAAATTTCATAGCAAACAATAACTCGGAAAAAGTAGAAGGGATAGAAAACACAGACTTCCCCTGTAACTCAGACAGTGACCACTATGGAAGCTGAGCTGCCCCTTACTGACTTTTTCTATCATGTTTCTTTCCTATGTGTCTAAAAAAGCCACTTTGTGTGTTGTACCAATATAAAAATGCTACGAGCCGATCATATGCTTGAGAGATTCAAATATTCATGTAATAATAAACATGAAATCATTTATACAACATTAAAATCATTTCAAACTTCACTTGTACATAATTAATTCACCTTCAGATAGTAGATTCTTTATCAACAATTGTATTAAACATAGTGTGTATGTAGTATAAATTTATACATACCAAATAAATATATAGCATGTTTTTCTAAAAGTTATTGATAATAGAAAATTTAATAAATGATTGCCTAACTTTTTAACCTGTTTCCTAAATACTTGTCCTTTGTTGGTATGTTTATTTAATTAAATGGCTGAGAATTACTCCTCTTATTTACTATTTTATAATCCCAGTTGCCTTCAGGCCCCAATAACCTCAGTCCCATATTCAGAATAAATATGAATTATTAGAAAATTTGAAAATTATTTTAAAAATTTGGACATAAAGAGAGCCTATGAAAGGATCTTAAAACGTTGCTAAGCACAGTATACCACTACTACTTAACATTAATCTTCTACCACCATCTGGTGGTTGTGTATGGTATTGCCTAATGAAGATCTGACATTAAATTATAAGTAAATTTCAATGTATATGTACATTATAATAGGTTATTTAATTTGGTTATTAAGAAATAAAAATACAGTGCAAATGAGTTTTTGTTTCCAAGTTCCAGAAAACAGAAAAAAATATGTACTTAAGAATTATTTTTTTCGACTAACTTGATATAAGTTGGATAAACCAATAACATTCACATTGTTCAAACAATACTTCAGTTTCTTTGATTCATTTAAGACATACATATGTCTTAAAATGCTATATATATTTTGATAAGCTTTATATTAAAACAAAAACACTGAACAGAAAGTGTGTTGCTTGCCTTCTTTTGTTTCCGGTCCGCCAGGTACCGGACACCCCCAGGCGTCTCCGCCGCGCGCGCGCCACACCGCCGGCCCCAGAGCCACCTGGGCCGGGCTGCCCCCGCGCCAGGTACCGGACACCCCCAGGCGTCTCCGCCGCGGGCACCACACCGCCGGCCCCTGAGCCACCTTGTCCGGGCCGCCCCCGCACCAGGTACCGGACACCCCCAGGCGTCTCCGCCGCGCGCGCGCCACACCGCCGGCCCCTGA
>PVJS01059448.1:0-11519 GCA_004027185.1 Glis glis
GCTAAAATAAAGTCATGCAATAAGACACTTAAAACTGGGAAACAGCACACACAAAACTAGGCCAAATTGTTGGCTTCTTACCCATGTGAAAGGAACTACAGTCTGCTTAATAGCTTGGTGACATTTCATTTACTTATGTCCAGTATCGGCCACAATGTGTGACCAAAGGGATCAGAGGGTCATCTTCGTTAGGTGGAAATGTCCCCGGTGGACGGACGATTCAGACAGGAGATACACAGGACAGGGAGATCATTAGCATGGGCTTGGTGGATATTTAGTCTTTAGTTTCTATATTTATTTACTTATTTTGTGTGTGTGTGTGTGTGTGTGTGTGTGTGTGTTATTGGGGATTGAATCCAGAGGCATTCTACCTCTGAGCTACATCCCCCAGCCCTATTTTATGTTTTATTTGGAAACAGGGTCTTGGTAGGTGGCTGAGAGTCTCGCTAAATTGCTGAGGCTGGTCTCGAAGCTGTGATCCTCCTGTCTAAGGCTTCCTCAACAGAATTCAGTAGTTGTGACAGAATCAGTGTATCCTACAAAGAGCCTTTAGTGGAAGAATTTGCCAATCCCAGCCTCATTCATCTCTTGTTCCCCACAGTATACCAAGGACCAGGAACACAGTGGATGTTCACGGAACATTCCTTACAGTGAACTCAGATAGTCAGCAAAATTCCAACCTTTGGAAATAGTCTGAGATCATCACATTATTTCCTTTTATCTCAGAATGCACTTGTTTTGTTGTTGATACTAGGGATTGAATTTAGAGACATTCTACCACTGAGCCTCACCCTGTTTAGTCTTTTTTTTTTATCGCAAGACAGGGTCTCACTGAGTTGCTGAGGGTCTCCCTAAATTGCTGAGACTGGCCTCATATGTGCAATCCTCCTGTCTCAGCCCCCCAAGTCCCATGATTACATACATGCCCAGCTATGGAAGCCGCAGTCCTCCTGTCTCAGCCCCCCAAGGCCCGGGATTAGGGGTGCACCACCGTGCTGGGCTATCGGAATGCGCTTTGGATGGCATCAGTAACCAGCGCCCTGGTGGTTACAAAGCAAGTCTGTCTCTTCTGGGAAGTTCCTCAGCCGGGCGGAGTGGAGAAGGTGATTTTATCTGGGCGGATGTGATTCGGCCCAGTGCCTCCCGCCATCGGTGGAGCAGGGGGGCTGTGAAATAGTCCGTTTTATTCTCCGAATCCTCGGATCGCTGCCCAACCCCGTTATCACAGACAGCGCGCTCGGTCAGGACAGGCTGAGTTGAAGGGCACAGAGCTACGGGGTCAGAGAGCACACAGAGGCCCCCAGTATCTACACCCCGCATCTCACTCGGCCCCAGCTCGCCGACTCCTGGCACCTGCGCAAGACAGCCTCCTGCATTTCTGGAAATCCCTGACTTGGGAAAGAATTCTTCCTTCCATAAAAACAAGGCCAGCTCTGCCGCCTGCGCACTTTGGAGAGAGACAGCAGCAATCTTTTTTTTTTTGCGGTACTGGGGATGGAACCCAGGGGCATTCTACCTCTGAGCTCCACCCCCAGCCCTATTTTTTTTCTTTATTTTGAAACCGGGTCTCACTAAGTTGTGGAGGGCCTCACTAAGTAGCTGAGGCTGGCCACCAACCTGGATCCTCAGGTCTCAGCCTCCCAAGTACTGGGATGACAAGCGTGAGCTACCATGCCCTGCGAGCAGCAGCAATCTTTAAGAGCACAGGCTAAGGAGTTAGTACGCCTTGCTGTGAACTGCCATGCAAGGGTGGAAGGTTCTCTGCCTCGGCTTACTCAAAAATATAATACCCGCGCATGCCTGTCATCCCGGTATTTAGGAGGCTGAGACAGGAGGATTGGGGGTTCAAGACCAGTCTCAGCAAGTTAGCGAGACTCTCAGCCACCTAGTGAGACCCTGTTTCAAAATAAAAAATAGAAACAGGACTGGGGGTGTAACTTGGAGGTAGAACACCCCTGAGTTCAATCACCAGTACCACCAAAATAATAACAATAACAACAATAATAATAATAATTAATTAAATAAATAAAATATCCCGAGTCGTGGGATTAGTGGCGTGTGCCAGTGTATACCAGCTTAATTTCCTTTTCACTGTGTCTTCCTTGTGCCCTTAAATGTTAGACTTGTCTGGTTTAGCTCTGTGCCAAAGATATGTAGTAAGTGTTCAATGAACATTGGTTGGATGGATGGAGGGAGGGAGGGAAGGAGGGAGGGAGGAAGAGACGGATGGATGGATGGATGGATGGATGGATGGATGGATTCATTATGGGGTTAAATGTGTAGACAGATCATTTATTTATTTATTTATTTACTCATTTATTTATTTATTCTGTGCTACTGAGGGTTGAACCCAGAGGCATTCTACTTTCAAACTTTACCCCCAACTATTTTTTTTTTTGTGGTACTGGGGATTGAACCCAGGGGCGTTCTACCTCCGCGCTACACCCCCGGCCCTATTTTTTATACTTTATTTTGAAACCGGGTCTCACGAAGTTGCAGAGGGCCTCGCTAAGTAGAGAGAGAGAGAGAGAGAGAGACAGGGAGAGAGAGAGAGAGAGAGAGAGAGCTGAGGCTGGCCGCGAACCCAGATCCTCCGGTCTCCGCCTCCCAAAGTATTGGGATTACAAGCGTGCGCCACCACGCCCGGCACCCCCCCAACTATTTATTATTATTATTTTTATTATTTTGCTGTTTTAGAACAGGGTGTCTCACTAAATTGCTGAAGGTCTCACTAAGTCACTGAGGCTGGCCTCGAACCTGCAATCCTCTTGTCTCAGCCTCCCAAGTACTAGGATTATAGGCAAACGCCACCATGCTTGGCTGTGTAGAAGGATTTAATAGTTGCTTTCGAGAGCACTGGCAGTTTAGAAGGGGGGTCGGGGGTCACGGGAAATACCAATGGTCAATGTGTAGCCGGGGCACCATCTCCTTGTGGGATGGATTTGGGAAAGTATCTTCGAGGCCCTTGGGTACCACCTGGACTCGTCGTCTTTTGCTGGTGTTTTGCAGGTGGAGGCGCGCACCAGAAGGCGTGGGGCTGCGTTCACGCACACACACTGGAAGCCATTCTCCACCTGCGCACCCAAGGCAGCTTGCGAGGGGAGGCCGGGGTCCCCCCACCTCTGCAGGGGAAATGTTCCAAGCCCCCCAGTGGACGCCAGAAACCCCAGATGGCACCAAGCCCTACAGACACTGTGCTCCTCCCTACACCCGCTACCTATGACCAAATTCAGCTGATAAATTAGGCATAGAGAGGGTTTCAAAGCAATGAGTAATCACAAAATAGAACCTTTCTAACAACAACTGAAATAAGGGTTATTTGAATGGGTCTCTGTCTTTCTGTGCCTCTGTCTGTCTCTCTCAAAATATCTTGTTTCTCTAGCATATTTGGGGGCTGTCACTGAGCATGGTAACTCAATCCATGGAAAACAGAACTCAGATAAGAGGGACGACTGTGCTCTCTTGCTGAACACACAGAACGCTCGCCAGTGAGCCCTTTAATGTTATCTCTGGGAGGGTGGCTTAGTTTTGTTTTCTTCCTTGTTCTTCTACCTTTTCTCCACTCTACATTAGTCTGAGATTTTCCTTCATCTTATACATACTTAATAATTATTCTATGTGGGCATGGTGGTATACACCTGTCATTCCAGTACTTAGGAGGCTGAGATAGGAGGATTGCACATTCAAGGCCAGCCTCAGCAATTTAGGGAGGCTCTCAGCAATTTAGGGAGACCCTGTTGAAAATAAAAAATAAAATAGGGCTAGGGTGTAGCTCAGAGGTGGAATGCCCCTGGGTTCAATCCCAGTACCACAGGGGAAAATACATTTTTTTGACTAAACCTTTGCTTGGACCATGACATTTTATAATATGCCCAAGGTCAGTCAGGCACGCCAAACTGGCACTATAACCCACCTCATTCGCTCTATCCTATAATATTCATATTCATCCTCTCTCTCTCTCTCTCTCTCTCTCTCTCTCTTCCTCGGGATTAAATCCAGGGGTATTCTACCTCTGAGCTACACCTCCAGCCCTTTTTTATTTTGATTTTGATACTTTGGGATTGAGACCAGGGGCATTCTACTTCAGAGCTAGACCCCCAGCCCTCTTTATTATATTGAAACAGGGTCTGGCTAAGTTGCTGAGGGTCTCACTAAATTTCTAAGTCTGTCCTTGAACCTGCAATCCTCCTGTCTCAGCCTGCCAAGTACTAGAGGTACAGGTGTGAGCCCCCACACCCAGCTTTTATTTTTATTTTAAAACAGGGTCTCACTAAGTTGCTAAGGGTCTGGCCAAGTTGCTAAGGCTGGCCTCAAACCTGGGATCCTCCTGCCTCAGCCTCCCAAGGACTGGGATTACATGCATGTGACATCACACCCGGCTGCAGATTTTAACTTTCAACACACCGATGCATGGTTATAATTGGTGATGATGGAAATTCAGGCAGGCTGCATTTCTATACCCCAAATGCATGGAATGGTGTCTCGGACATGGTGCTAACTTAAAGAGGAAATGTTCAACATACTCCAGTGTCCAAGTAGGAACACTGGGTGAGCCGGGAGTGGTGGCGCACGCTTGTAATCCCAGTACTTGGGAGGTGAAGACAGGAGGATCCAGGTTCGCGGCCAGCCTCAGCTACTTAGTGAGGCCCTTGGCAACTTAGTGAGACCCTGTTTCAAAATAAAGAATAAAAAATAGGGCCAGGGGTGTAGCTCGGAGGTAAAATGCCCCTGGGTTCAATCCCTGGTACCGCAAAAAAAAAAAAAAAAAAAAAAAAAAACACTGGGTGAACTGGTTTTGGACTCAGTTAATCTGTGGTGTCCCTCCAAAAGGTGGGGCGTCACATTAAGGGGATGATGCCCTTCAGCTTTGAATTTTCTCCCAGTATCTAACTTCTTCATCCCTAGGGAGCTAGACTCTGAAACACCTCCCTTCAGCTTCTGTACTGTGAGTCGAGTCGAGAGAGGCTGGGCGGCTGACAGCATCGCCCCAGCCCAGCCAATCAACCTCTCACGCCCCATCGCGAATGGACACCCCAAGAAAACTACAGCTGTCATCCGTAGGAAGAGCTGGCCAACAACATAACCGGCTCTGCACTGATTCGACTAAGGAAAGAGGTCAAAATGCCAGCCAGCAGCCAGAGCCTTGGGCGGAAGAGTGCACGCATCTGTAGATTCTATAGATTAAAAATTCTGTCCTGCCCAGTGTGGTGACACACGCTTGTCATCCCAGTACTTGGGAGGCTGAGACAGGAGGGTTACAGGTTCAAGGCCAGCCTCAGCAATTTACTGAGACTCTCAGCAACCAAGTGAGACCCTGTTTCAAAACCAAAAACTAAAAGGTCATTCCTGAGCACCTTGGTAGGAGTCCCGTGTTATGGTCTTTTTCTCCCCCCCCCTTTACTATCTCAGCTTTTCTCTGCCTCCTGATGCCTCGTACCCTGGAGGTCAGAGAAGGAGAAGCTGCCTCTCAGGAACTGGAGATGTCTGAAGGTGTGGGACATAGAGAAAGGGGCACTGTGGCGCCTTCCTACCCCAAAGAAAATACAGCAAATGCTTTCTTGGTGGCCGCACAGAAAATGAACACCCCAAAGCCAGGGTTGAAATCCAAAGTCTAAGCCGGGCACAGTGGCGCATGCCCGTCATCCCAGGATTTAGAAGGCAGAGACAGGATGATCACAGGTTCAAGGCCAGCCTCGGCAACTTAGCGAGGCCCTCAGCACCTTAGTGAGATCCTGTTTCAAAACAGAAAATAAAAAGGGCTGGGGGCAGCTGGGCATGGTGGGCATAGGCCTATCATCCTAGTACTTGGGAGGCTGAGACAGGAAGATTGCAGGGTCAAGGCCAGCCTTGGCAACTTAGTGAAACCCTCAGCAACTTAGTGAGACCCTATTTCAAAATAAAAAATAAAAAGGTCTGGAGGTATAGCTCAGAGGTAGAATGTCCCTGGGTTTAATCCCCCAAAAGAGGAGGGGGACTGGGGGTGTAGCTCAGAGATACAATGTCCCTGGGATCAATCCCCACTATCAAGAAAAAAAAAGAAGAAAGAGAGAGAGAGAGAGAGAGAGAGAGAGTGAGAGAGAGAGAAGAAAGAAAGAAAGAAAGAAAGAAAGAAAGAAAGAAAGAAAGAGAAAGAAAGAAAGAAGGAAGAGAATCAATAGTTGGGTTATTTTAAGTAAACATGGGAAATACCAAGTTAGCTGTCAGCATTCATTCATTAGTAACTATTTACACACTCATTCTGTTGTGTTAGAGAAACGGGCACGCCCTCATCACATGGAAACACTTATCCTTCAGGATGTGTCGAGAGGCCTGTCACACAGCAGAGACTCTCGTTGCCAGAAGACAGAAAGAGTCTAACGGCCAAATTCTCATGAACATTTCCATGTCTCATCGTAGGAGGTATTTAAGAAAGGTCATGGCGTTTGCTTTAAGAAAAGATGTTTCCCTCTCCATGAATGACAAGTGTTTCATTTAAATATTTAAGATTCAAATATATTTATCCAGAAAAGTGGGTCGAGGCGTGTAGGAAGCAGAGGAGACGTTATTTGTGGAAAGGTACAAATTACATTTCCTTTCTGGTTGTTACTGAGGGACATGTTGCTAAATTAATTTTCTGAAGAGTAATTTCCTGTTCATTTAAGAAAAATGAATATCATTCTAAAACCTCAGTGTCGAGCGGCAAAATAAACTTGAGCAATTGCCCAGATCCACTGTGAAGTGCAGATCTTCGTGTCTTAGGAAATCCTTCTGCATGCTTAGAGGAGCCGAGCTTGTGTCGGATAAATCAACATTTGTCCATACCTCATATTATGATGCTACGTATTATGTGCATACAGACCATGTGTGCAGAGGAGACCACTCACACAAAAACATACCATGGCAGGCATTTGTTTTCTGTCTTTTTAACTTTAAAAAATTATCATCATCACTAGTACAATAATTATTGTGTGGTACTGAGGATTGGACCCTGGGGCATTCTGCCTCTGAGCTACACCACCAGCCCTGTTTTAATTTTTTTATTTTGAAACAGGGTCTCGCTAAGTTGCTGAGACTGGCCTCCAACCTGCCATCCTCCTGTCTTAGCCTCTTCCAAGTACTGGGATGACTAGTGGAAGCCACAATGCCCAGCTAAAACACTTGTTATTATTATTATTATTTATTTATTTTGGTACTGGGGATTGAACTGAGAGCCATTCTACCTCTGAGCTATACCCCAACCCTATTTCTTTTTTTCTTGTTTTTTATTTAACTTTTTTGTGGTACTGGCAATCAAAGTCCCAAGAACATTCTACCTCTGAGCCACACCCCCTGCCCTATTTTATTTTTTATTTTATTTTTTTATTTTTGCGGTACAGGGATTGAACCCAGGGATGTACCTCTGGCCCTATTTTTATCCTTTACTTTGAAACTGGGTCTTGCGAAGTTGCGGAGGGCCTCACTATGTAGCTGAGGCTGGCCGCGAACCTGGATTCTCTGGTCTCCGCCTCCCAAGTACTGGGATTACAAGCGTGCGCCACCATGCCCGGCTATTTTTTATTTTAAAACAGGTTCTCACTATGTTGCTGAGGGCCTTGCTAATTTGCTGAGGCTGGCAGCTAACCTGCGATCCTCCTGTCTTAGCCTCTTAAGTACTGGGAGTACAGGCATGCACCAGAGCACCCGGCTTATATCATTTTTTTTTTAATTTTAAAATAGGGTCTCACTAAGTTGCTGAGAGTCTTGCTAAGTTGCTGAGGCTGTACTGGAACCTGTGATCCTCCCATCTCAGCCTCCCAAGTACTAGGATTCCAGTCGTATACCACCATGTCCGGCTATTATTTTTAATTGAGAAAGAAAAAAATTATATTTATCATATGTGATACATTGTTTTATTTATTTATTTATTTATTTATTTATTTATTTATTTATTTACTTATTTATTTATTTTGCGGTACCGGGGATTGAACCCAGGGGCGTTCTACCTCCGCACTACACCCCCGGCCCTATTTTTTTTATACTTTATTTTGAAACCGGGTCTCACGAAGTTGTGGAGGGCCTCACTAAGTAGAGACAGAGAGAGAGAGAAAGAGAGAGAGAGAGAGAGAGAGAGAGAGAGAGCTGAGGTTGGCCGTGAACCCGGATCCTCCAGTCTCCGCCTCCCAAAGTACTGGGATTACAAGCTTGCGCCACCATGCCCGACAGATACATTGTTTTAAAATATGTACACATTGTAGAACAGTGAAATCCTGCTAATTAGCATATGCATGAGTTCATAGGCTTATCCTTGGTGGTGAGAACACTTAATTAAAATCTACTGTCTTTGCAATTTTCAAAAACATGATGTATTACTATTAACCATAGTGACCATGTTGCACAGTAGGTCTCTTGAAATATTACTGAAAATTTATATCCTTTGTGCAACCTCTCCTGCAATCCCCTCTAAGTGTGTGTGTGTGTGCGTGTGTGTGTGTGTGTGTGCGTGTGTGTGTGTGGTGCTGGGGATTGAACCCAGGGGCATCCTACCTCTGAGCTACACCCCCAGCCCTATTTTTATTTTTTTTTCCCTTTGGGAACAGGGTCTCAGTAAGTTGCTGAGGGTCTCACTGAGTTGCTGAGGCCAGTCTTCAACCTGCGATCCTCCTGTCTCAGCCTCCCAAATTCTGGGATGACAGGCGTGTGCCACCATGCTGGGCTTAACTTTGTTAAATTACATTCAAGAATGATTTCCCTTAACTCACAGAAGTAGACTACTGGGCTGTCCCGCACAGCCACACACCCCAGCTCAGATGGCTTCGGTCCAACACCAGAGGGAATTGGAACTTGAGTCCACACCGCCACGCCCACGTGCACACCAGCAGAACGCGGGCTCTCCAGGGCTCGGTGCAACAGCTTCCAAGGCCTCCAGCTGCGCATGCCCAGAGCTGTGCACACAAATCCCTCTCTGCTGCCGGGTTCCCCAAGAACCTGCTGTTTGGGGTTGGCGGGACGCCGTGGGGAGTCGAGCCACGCAGGAGCAGGAGCTGTCCCTTGTCTAGGACCTGCGGTCGGGGTTAGCACCTCCATGCGCGGCCAGGGGTGCATTTGTTCCCAGCAGGGGTGAGCCTGTCACTGTAACAAGCGGGCTACATGCCACTGCCCCCACAGGGGCGACAGGTGGGCAGGGGCGCCCACCTCCTGTGCCCTGGATGAAGGATGGCCCTGGGCACTCCACGGGCCAGCCGAAGGCCTCGCCACCTGTTAATTCATCAACAGGGGTGTTGGACCTGAACACCAGTAATATCCTGTGTGACTGGAGAGGACAGCTCATCAACCCGGGGGCCGGCGCCCCTGTGGGGTGAGGGCGACGAACTTCCGCCCTGCTCGCCGACCCCGGGCAGTGACAGCGGGAGGGACAGGCTTGTCGCGCTGGGAAAAATACAGCCCAGCACAGTAACAGACCCGCCAGGAAACTAGAACCCTGGGCAGGGGTGGCGAACGAAATAAATATCTCCTCATAATCAACACCGGCACTCTCTGCAGCTGTATGGATACACTGTGTGATGCACCACACAGGTGTGGCAAAGGACAACTATTTTTGTCATTCATTCATTCATTCATTCATTCATTCATTCATTGGTACTGGGGATTGGACCCAGGGGTGTCCTACTTCCAATCTACGCCCCCAGTCTATTTATTCATTGATTGATTGATTGATTGATTGATTGTACTGGGGATAGAACCCAGGGGTGTCCTACCTCCAACCTACACCCCCAGCCGTATTTTTTTATATTATTCGTTTATTTATTTGTGATACTGGGGACTAAACCCAGGGGCATTCTACATCCAAGCTACACTCCCTGCCTGTTTTTATTTTTTGTTTTTGAAACAGGGTCTCATTAGGTTGCTGAGAGTCTCACTAAGTTGCTGAGGCTGTCCTTGAGCCTGCCATCCTCCTTTCTCAGCCTCCCAAGTACTAGGATTACAGGCGTGGGCCACCAGGCTTGGCTTTTTTGTTGTTGTTGTTGTTGTTGTTGTTAACATTTGGAAACAGGGTCTTGCTAAATTGCTGAGCGTTTAGCTAAGTTGCTGAGGCTGGCCTCAAACCTGTGATCATCCTGTCTCAGCCTCCCAAGTACTGGCATGACAGGTATATATACCACCTCTCCTGACTATTATTTTAGATATCTTTTAACATAAAAATATAAAAGTGATGTCACATGATTTAAAAATTAAACCCATCTTTTGGAATAGTGTCATCATTGATTTTCTTTTTGGCATTACTTTGGTAAACAATCCTCAATGTTTTGTGTATGGTTAACTGTGTGTGTGTGTGTGTGTGTGTGTGTGTGTGTGTGTGTGTGTGTATGTGTGTGTGTTGCTGGGGATTGAACCCAGGGGCATTCTACCTCTGACCTACCCCCCAACCCCTTTTTTAAAATATTTTGTTTTGAAACAGGGTTTTCCTAAGTTGCTAAGAGTCTCACTGAGTTGTTAAGGCTGTCCTCAAACCTGCAATCCTCCTGTCTTAGCCTCCCCAAGTACTGGGATGACAGGTATGACCTGCCACACCTGGTTTACAACTATTCATTTAATATCTTCTCCTTGTTTTTTTTGGGGGGTGGAGGTTCTTGGAGGTTGAACATTCTACCTCTGAACTATACCCTCAGACCTTTTTATTTTTTATTTTGAAACAGGGTCTCGTTAAATGGTACTGGGATTACAAGTATGCACTACCACGCCTGGCTTACTATATTTAAGCAGCAGGTGAAGTCGGGCGTGGTGGTGCACGCTTGTAATCTCAGTACTTGGAAGGCTGAGACAGGAGGGGCACAGGTTGGAGGCCAGCCTCAGCAATGTAGGGAGACTCTCAGCAACTTAGCAACAAAAAATGTGAAATAAATGGTTCACCGTCCTGTATGATGGACCCAGAGAACATGACGTCAAGTGAAACCAGAGAAAGACCAGCGCTGTGTGTTCCCACCCACAGAGAGAAGCGGACACAGTTGATCGCATAGAACTAGGGGTAGACACTCACTAGAGTGTGGGGAGGCTGGGGAGAGGGGAAAGAGGGAGGTTGGAGATTGGGGACCAAATTATCCCAAGAAGGAGGAGTAAGCTCTCCTGCTCCATAGGAAACACGTGTGTGTGTGTGTGTGTGTGTGTGTGTGTGTGTATGTGTGTGCGTGTGTGTATCTTAGAGGCATTCTACCTCTGAGCTGTACCCCCAGCCCTTTTTATTTTTTACTGGAAACAGGGTCTCTAGGTTGCAGAGGCTCTCGCCAAGTTGCTGAAGCTGGCCTCCAACCTGTGATCCTCCAGTCTGAGCCTCCCAAGTACTGGGATTCCAGGGGCGCAGCCCCCGCGGGCGGCTCTGTAGGAACCACTTTGAAAGTTCCAGCGGCACTGGCGGGCTGAGTGATGAGGGGAACGGGGAGCCCCCACGGGAAAGCTTTCGGGGTCAGGTCGCCCCTGCTGCCTGAGAACAATCTAGACCTGCTCCCCGGTGGGGAGGGGATCGGAGCCCAGCGGGAGCAGCTCGGAGGTTACGGCTGCTAATTTCT
>PVJS01059449.1:0-11515 GCA_004027185.1 Glis glis
AAAAAAAAAAAAAAAAATAGGGCCGGGGGTGTAGCTCAGAGGTAAAACGCCCCTGGGTTCAATCCCTGGTACTGCAAAAAATAAAATAAAATAAAATAAAATAAATAAAATACTAGAAACTAGCTGGGCATGGTGGTGCATGTTTGTAATCCCAGTACTTGGGAGGCTGAAACAGGAGGATCCAAGGCTCTGCCAGCCTCAGCAACTTCATGAGGCCCTGTTTCAAAATAAAAAATAAAATAGGGTTGGGGGTATAGCTTATAGGTAGAACACCCCTGGGTTCAATCCCTAGTACCACAAAAATAAATAAACGAATGAATGAATAAAATTTTTCATCCTGAGCATAAAACGGTTTTTCAAGCTCAGAATTGGTTCCAGCTTGTCTACTACTAGCTTGGATTCAGCTTCTCCATTCTTCACTATTAAATAGCACTGGTAGCTGGGTGTGGTGGCGCACACTTGTAATCCTAGTACTTGGGAGGCTGAGACTGGAGGATCGTAGGTTCAAGGACAGCCTCAGCAATTTAGTGAGGCTTTCAGCAACCTAGTGAAACCCTGTCTCCAAATAAGAAATAAAATTGGTCTGGGGATGTAGCTCAGAAGTAGAATGCCTCTGGGTTCAATTCCCAGTACCACAAAAATGAATGAATGAATGAATGAATGAATGAATAAATAAATAAATGGCACTGGTAACCAGTTTACTTTTCCCAAAACACCTACCCAAAGTCACTTGCAAGCTGCTTATGCTGCTGCAGTAAAGGGTGAAGAGGCACAAAAGGAGAGCAACTATTTCTGAATTTTATTTCTGGGCACAGACACATAATTTTATCTTTTGTGTCACTTTAATATTTGCTATACTAATGTACCTATCATGAGATTGCTGAATCAGATCAAAAGTTAATATTTAGAAAGTGTTTTAGCTTTGTCAGGTTCTGCTTCTGAGTACACAGCAGTATTTATGTCTCATCTGCTTCCTCCACAGCCTATAAAACTTTTGTCAAGGGTCCTTCCCTGGATCTTGGTATTCTTCTCATTAATTTTTTTTCGTTCTTTTTTTTTGTGTGTGTGTGGTACTGGGGATCGAACCCAGGGGCATTCTACCTCTGAGCTACACCCCCAGCCCTATTTTATTATTATTATTTTGTGGGGGTCCTGAGGATTGAATCCAAGGGCATTCTACTTCCAAGCTACACCTTTTTTATTTTTATTTTGAAACAGGGTCTCCATAAGTTGCTGAGGCTGGCCTTGAACCTTTGATCTTCCTGTCTCAGCCTCCCAAGTACTAGGATTACAGGTGTATGCCACTGCTCCCAGCTTCTCATAAACTTTTTTCCTTACCTAATTTGCAAATTGCTTTTGCTATCTTACTACAAAATTGTACTTAAGTGTTTATATAATCTCTAACCTCTTTAATTTAATTTAGGTAAGAACTTGTAGTTTATTTTCTAACAAAGGCTATTTTTCTTTTTTGGTTGTTGTTTTGTTTTTTGTAGTACTGGTGATTGAATCCAGTGGTGCTCTCCCAGGCTGAACTTCATCCCCAACCCTTTTTTGTGTGTGTGTGTGGTACTGGGGATTGAACCTAGGGGCATTCTACCTCAGAGCTACACCCTCAGCCCTATTTTTTATTCTTTATATTTTAAACAGGGTTTCACTAAGTTGTGGAGGGCCTCACTAAGTATCTGAGGCTGGCCGTGAACCTGTGATCCTCCTGTCTCAGCCTCCCAAATACTGGGATTACAAGCATGTGCCACCATGCCAGGCCCCAACCCTTTATTTTTTATTTTGAGAAAGGGTCTCACTAAGTTGCCCAGGCTGGCCTCAAACTTGGGGTCCTCCTGCCTCAGCCTCTCCAGTCAATGGGATCACAGGCACTTGGCTAAGGCTGGTGTTTTGGTTTTTGTGGTACAGGGAATTGAACCCAGAGGCTACATCCTCTGAGCTACATCCCCAGCCCCTTTTTTTTTGTATTGTTTTGAAAGAGGGTCTCACTAGGTTGCTGAGAGTCTCACTAAATTGTTGATGCTGGTCTTGAACCTGCAATCCTCCTGTCTCAGCCTCCCAAGTACCGGGATTACAGGCATGTGCCACCATGCCCGGCTGGCTGTTGTTTTTAATAAAGGCAAAACATATATTTTAGGAAAACTGACTGGAGCAGAAGCAAAAAAGGCACATGGTATCCTAGGAGTTACTAAAGGTGGGGGGAAGTGTTGGGAAGTAATAGGTATTATAAACAGATGTGATAAATAGCCAAGACACAGTATCCCCAATATTTGAGTCCTACCCTGGGTTAAGTCCATGGTGAAATTAAGTTATTATCAATCTAGCATGAAGAAAAAGGTTCCATTATCTTCCAATAGCAACACAGGCTGGTGACCAATCCTTTAACACATGGATGCCTTTGGGGGACTTTCAAGATACAAATTATAGTAGATACTGAGCTGAGCGTGGTGGCGCACGCTTGTAATCCCAGTACTTCAGAGGCTGAGACAGGAGGATCGTGTGTTCAAACTCAGTCTCAGCAACTTAGTGAGGCCCATCCACAACTAAGTGAGACCCAGTTTCAAAAAAAAAAAAATGGGGCTGGGGTGTAGCTCAGCGGTAGAATGCCCCTGGGTTCAATTCCCAGAACCATAAAAAAATAAAATAAAATAATTACTGGGCACCAGGCATGGTGGCACACCCTTATAATCCCAGTACTTGGGAGGCAGAGACTGGAGGACCGGGTTCTTGGCCAGCCTCAGCTACTTAGTGAGGCCCTCTGCAACTTCATGAGACCCGGTTTCAAAATAAAGTATAAAAAATAGGGCCGGGGATGTAGCTCAGAGGTAGAAAGCCCCTGGGTTCAATCCCCGGTACCGCAAAAAAAAAAAAAAAAAAAGTTACTGGGCATAGTGGCACATGCCTGTGATTCCAGCAACTCAGGATACTGAAGCAGGAGAATCACAAGTTCCAGGCCAGCCTGGGCAACTTAGCAAGATTCTATCTCAAAATAAAAAATAAAAAGGGGTAGCCGGGTGTGGTGGCCCACACTTGTACTCCCAGTATTTGGGAAGCTATGACAGCAGGATCACAGGTTCCAGGATAGCCTCAGTAATGTAGGAGACTCTCAGGAACCTAGCAAGACCCTGTTTCAAAACAAAAAATAAAAATAAAATAAGGTTGGGGTGTAGCTTGAAGGTAGAATCCCCCTGGGTTCAATCCCCTGTACTACAAAAAAAAAAAAAAGGCTGGGGATGTAGCTCAGTGGTAGAGCACCCTTGGGTTCAAGCCCCAGTACCACAAAGGGGGGGTGTTTATAAAACTAATATATGTTTTAGAAATTAATATTATCTTATTGTCTTTTTTTGTATGAAAGAATGGCTTTAGATGGGCGTGGTAGAGCATGCCTGTAGTCCCAGTACTTAGAAGGCTGAGACAGGAGGATTACGGGTTCAAGTCCAGCCTCAGCAACTAAGCAAGACCCTCAGCAACTCAGACCCTGTTTCAAAATAAAAAAATAAATAAAAAGGGCTGGGGGTATAGAGGTAGAATGCCTCTGGGTTCAATCTCTAGTGCCAAAAAAAAGCACCATTCTTTTTTAAATTTTTATTTATCTTTTCTAATTCTTTGAAGCAGGGTCTCACTAAGTTGCTGGGAGTCTTGCTAAGTTGCTGAGGCTGGCCTCAAATCTGTGATCCTCCTATCTCAGTCTCCCAAGTACTGGGATTGCAGTCATGTGCCACCACACCCACCTCTAAATTCTTATTTATTTTATTTTTTTGCGGTACTTGGGATTGAACCCAGGGGCATTCTACCTCCAAGCTACACCCCCAGACCTATTTTTTATTCTTTATTTTGAAACAGGGTCTCCCTAAGTTGTGGAGGGCCTCACTAAGTAGCTGAGGCTGGCCGCGAACCAGCAATCCTCCTATCTCAGCCTCCCACGTACTGGGATTACAAGTATGCGCCACCACGCTTGGCTTATTCTTTATTTTGAAACAGGGTCTCATTAAGTTGCTTCACTAAGGGGCATTCTACCTCCAAGCTACACCCCCAACCCTATTTTTTATTCTTTATTTTGAAACAGGGTCTCCCTAAGTTGCAGAGGGCCTCACTAAGTAGCTGAGGCTTGCCACGAACCTGCAACCCTCCTGTCTCAGCCTCCCAAGTACTGGGATTACAAACATGCCCCCCCACACCCACCTTAATCCTTATTTTTAAGGACAAAATTTTATTTGGTTGAAGACTTGTTTTCCATGCAGTTTTAATGTTTTCAGTACTTATAAAAGAGTCACTAAATTTTAGAAATGTAATTTAAAGTTATTGGTAAATTCACTATCTTCCTTTAACATTCAAACCCTATTAGTGTTATCTATCTTTTGTGAAGTTGACTACTTCATTCCACAATATCTACAGGTCTTAGTATTTACCCTTCCTCTCGGTAATTATTTGGTGTGGTGGCGCATGCCTGTAATCCCAATATTTGGGAGGCTGAGACAGGAGGACTGCAGTTTCAAGGACAGCCTCAGCAAGTAGTGAGACTCTCATCAACCTAGCTAGACCCTGTTTCAAAATAAAAAATAGGGCTGGGGGTGTAACTTGGAGGTAGAATGCCCCTGGGTTCAAACCCCAATATCACACACACACAAAAAAAGGAAATTTTCTTTAGAAGTATTCCAACTACACCAGGCATGGTGGCACACGCTTGTAATCCCAGTACTTGGGAGGCTGAGACGGGAGAATGTGGGTTTGCGGCCAGCCTCAGCTACTTAGTGAGGCCCTCCGCAATTTAGCGAGACCCAGTTTCAAAATAAAGAATAAAAAATAGGGTTGGGGGTGTAGCTTGGAGGTAGAATGCCCCTGGGTTCAATCCCCAGTACTGAAAAAAAAAGTATTCCAAATAAAATACTGACAAAGGAGCCAGGTGTGGTGGTGCATGCCTGTAATCCCAGCTTTTTGGGAGGCTGAGGCAGGAAGATACCAAGTTCAAGGCCAGCCTCAACAATTTAGCAAGATCCTGTTTCAAAAATAACATAAAAGCTGGGCGTGGTGGCGCACACTTGTAATCCCAGTACTTGGGAGGCTGAGACCGGAGGATCACAGGTTCACAGTCAGCCTCAGCTACTTAGTGAGGCCCTCTGCAACTTAGTGAGACCCTGTTTCAAAATAAAGAATAAAAAATAGGGCTGGGGGTGTAGCTTGGAGGTAGAATGCCCCTGGGTTCAATCCCTAGTACTGCAAAAAAAAAAAAATTAAAAAAAAAAGGGTGAAGATGTGGCTCAGTGGTACAGCATTTGTGTAGCATGCGTGAGCCCCTGTGTTCAATCCTGAGTACCCCTACAAAAAATTGAGAAAGAAATGACAGAATTAGAATATTAGCATTTTGCAACTTCTAATGAATTAATGGATCTCTGCAAAGATCATCAATAGCTACATCATACAAATGACAAAAGACCATTACATACTTCTTGGTTGACTATAACATTGCTATAAAGTAGTCCTCCCCCCAAATAAAACTGTGATGATTAAGCCCAAATCTACCTATTAATTTATAGCAAATAGAGGACAGAAGAGCTTATTCAATGATTTCAGTGGTTCAATGAACAAAATCCACACTAAGAAGAATTTTACAAGACAGAAGACCATTTTATTCAATAATAAAAAAATGAGAGAAAACTTAGAGTTAAAAGGAAACTTGAGACATAACAACCAACTGAAATACACAGATTTTACTGAAACCTAATTCAAACAAACTTTTGTGTGTGTGTGTGTGTGTGGTACCGGGGATTGAACCCAGGGTCATTCTACCTACGAGCTACACCCCCAGCCCTATTTTTTATACTTTATTTTGACACTGGGTCTCATGAAGTTGCGGAGGCCTCACTAAGTAGCTGAGGCTGACTGTGAACCTGTGATCCTCCGGTCTCAGCCTCCCAAGTACTGGGATTACAAGTGTGTGCCACCATGCCCGGCTCAAACAAACTTTTTAAATAAGTATGAAGCTGGGCATAGTGGCCATGACTGTAATCCCAGTACTTGGGAGGCTGAGACAGGAGGATCACAGGTTTGAGGCTAGCCTCAGCAACTTGGTGAGACCCTGTTTTAAAATAAAAAAAAAAACAGGGCTGGGGGTATAGCGCAAAGGTAGAATGTCCCTGGGTTCAATCCCCAGTACCTCCCCCCTGAAAAAAAACCTGATGACTAATGATTTGATAGTATTAGGAAATTATTATTTTAGCATGATGTAGTTATATTTAAGAAAAGGGTCAGCCAGGTGTGGTGGTGTACGCTTGTAATCCCAGTACTTGAGAGGCTGAGACAGGAGGATCGCAGGTTCGCGGCCAGCCTCAGCAATTTAGTGAGGCCTTCCGCAACTTAGTGAGACCCTGTTTCAAAATAAAAAATAAAATAGGGCTGGGAGTGTAGCTCAGAGGTAGAATGCCCCTGGGTTCAATCCCCAGTGCCACACACACACAAAAAAAGAAGAAACAGGTCTCTATCTACTAGTATACTAAAGTATTTACAGGATAAAACGATATCTGGATTTGGCTTAAAAATAACTTGGGGTGGCAGAGGTATAGATGAGGAAATATTGGCCATCAGTTGATAATTACTGAAGTAGGATGATGGATACCTGGAAACTCATTGTTATGTTAGATAAAGAATGTCCCCTGAAGAGCTTATGTGTTATTGTTCAGAGTTGATGTAATTAAGTCATGAAGGTTATAATCTCATCAGTGGGTAAATGCATTGTAATGGGTGTACCTGGTGGTAACAGAGGCCAGTGGGTGTGGCTGGAGAAGGCAGATTCCTGGGGGGACAGCCTTGGGGACTGTGCTTTTATCTTTGAATTCATTGCTTGCTGGCTCTCTCTTGTTTCCCGCCTCCATGGTGTGAGAACAGAGCCCTTGCTCTCGTCCTTTTTTTGCTTCCCACTGCCATGCCCTGAGATTCACAGACCCTGGCTTCATATGGACTGAACACCAAAATCTCCAAAAACTATGAGCAAATAAATCTTCCTTCCTTTAAGTTGTGTGATCAGTTGTTTGGGATTATAGCAGTGAGAATGTTGACTGAGACACTCATTATAGTATACATAACATTATTTTCTCTGCTTATAGATATTTGAAACTATCTATGATAAAAGTAAAATGCCAGGCATGGTGGCACATGCCTGTAATCCCAGCACTTGGGAGACTGAGACAGGAGGATCACAGGTTTGAGGACAGCCTCAGCAAGTAGTGAGACTCTCATCAACCTAGTGAGACCCTGTTTAAAAATAAAATTAAAATAGGGCTGGGGGTGTAGCTTGGAGGTTGAATGCCCCTGGTTCAATCCCCAGTACCACAAGAGAATAAAATAAAAGTTTTAAAACTATTTTTTAGATTGATTGATAGTGGGCAGTCTTTATGAATAGAATATGGTATAAGAAATATATATTTGGTCTTTGTCCCTGGTTCCTAGCACAGAGTACCTGTTATGGTTTGGATTTGAAATGTCCCCCCAAAGGCTCATCTGTTGAAAGCATAGCTGCCTGCTGATGGTTCTGTCGGGAGGTGGTGGAACCTTTAGGAGGTGGGGTCTAGTGTAAGGATGTCAGGTCATTGGGGGTGTGCCCTTGAAGGGGATATTGGGACCTTGTCCCCTCTCTCCCTCTTTGCTTCCTGGCCTCCATGAGGTGAGGGCTTCTTTCACCACACAC
The DNA here is from genome assembly GCA_004027185.1 of Glis glis. Classification (NCBI taxonomy): domain Eukaryota; kingdom Metazoa; phylum Chordata; class Mammalia; order Rodentia; family Gliridae; genus Glis; species Glis glis. The sequence goes on from PVJS01059449.1 coordinate 7,685, forward strand.
TTCCCCCATGATGTTCTGCCTGGCTCCAGGCCTAAAACAACAGAGCCAGCTGAACATGGACTAAAACTCCAGAAACCATGAACCAAAATAAATCTTTCCTCCTTTAAGTTGATTTTGTCATGTATTTTGTAATAGTGATGGAAAGCTAATACAGCTCCTAAAACCCTTGGAATTTCATGAGCAATAGAAGAATCTTTTGTTATTCATAATAAGCCCCTTTCAACTATGCCAGAGTTTGTGCTAATGAGAGATGACTTGGGGGGGGGGCTCCTAGATAATCTTCAGGATGGGGGCTTCTTGCCAGAGGACCAACTAGTGATTAGAATGTTGAAACATTCAACCCAACCCTTCTCTTTTCTCTCCATATCCCGAAAAGAGAGAAGGGCTAGAGATTGAGTTCAACCACCAATGGAAATATTTGATCAATCATGCCTACCTAATGAGATCCTCATTAAAAAGAAAAAAAAATGTCCCTAAACAAGGAGGTTTGGATAGCTTCCAGGTTGGTGAACACATTGAGGTGCTGGAAGGATGGTATGCCTGGAGAGGGCATGAAAGCTCTGTGCCACTCCCCCCATACCTTATTCTATGCATCTTTTCCATGTGACTATACCTGAGTTATATCCTTTATCACTAACTAGAAATACTAAGGAAAGTGTATTCCTGAATTCTGTGAATCGTTCCAACAAATTAGCAAAGTAGAGGGGAATGGGGGGAGAATGGGACTTGTGCATTTGTAATCAGCTGTATGAACTGTGGACAGCCTAGGTACCCATTTGTGGGAGATAAAACTGTGATTATGTTGGGGATATAACAATGAACAAAACAAAATTGCTCTCAGTCTCTATAGAGCTTACAGTCTATACAACCTATAATTAACAACAAAAATGAAAATTATGTGTTATTAAGAAAACAAAAAGTTTTCTATGACAGAGAATAAAGAGGAGACCTAATTCAGTTAGCATGGTCAGAGAAGGCTCCTCTGAGGTCACATTTAAACTGAGATCTTTACCAGAGATAATAGAGTGTGTAGTTGTCCACACTTTGATAATAACTGAACCATAGGAACGAATGAGATTATCCAAGAAGAGTATAAGAAAATAAGGAAAGAATCTAGGATAGAACTCTTGAGAAATACAACTATTTAAGAGAGGACAGAGGAAGAGAAATCTAAAAAGGAAACAGGAGAAGTTGGTTATACTAGCAAAGAATGTTTCAAGGTGGAGAGAGTAGACGTCAAATGATGCTGAGAGATCAAATATCATAAGAATAAAAAATATTGTCCGCTAGATTTGATAATGATGATGCAGTTGGTGTCCTTAGCAAGAGCAGACTCAGTGAGACAGTCAGAAGGCACACTACAGAGGGTTGTAGAGAGGTTTAGGAGGTAAAGAAGTAGACTGACTGTAGATAAACACCCATGAATGCACTCCAATATAGCGTTCTTTCTCAAGACTGCTCAGGCGCTCTTCTGAGGGACACCAGCACTCCTCACATTGCCAAATCCAGTCGACCTTGTTTTGTCCTCATCTTAAGAGCTTGTTTGGAGGTTCTAGCAGGGGAATGCAGCTACTCCCTTGACCGAAGACTGGTCCTCCTCTATCTGGGAAGGTGCACAGCTTCAGAAGGAATGCACATGGAGTGGTGATGGAGGAAGGAGACACCTGCCTAAGCCAGCCAGCTCAGCTGAATCAACCCTGGAGATCAATGGGGTGACAGGTGTCGCAGCCAGATCGCCCTCATATCCTGTCCTCATCTTACTTCACCTCTCACAGTATTTGAACCAGCTGATTATTTTTTCCTTCTTGAAACATTTTCCTTCCTTGACTTGATCTCTGGGACACCACATTCTCCTTGTTCTTACCTGTGTGATTACAGCTCTTTGCAAACTTCTCTTCCTCCACCTAGTTGCTGGATATCGAAGGGACTCTTTTCCCAGATGATCTCATCTACTCCCAAGGCTTTAATTAATTAATTATTAATTTTTTTTGGTGCTAGGGATTGAGCCCAGAGCCTCTCACATGCTAAGCACACACTCTACCACTGAGCTACACCCCCAGGCCCTCCCAAGGCATTAAACACTATCTATATCCTGAATAGTTCCATGTTTTGTCTCAGTTTTTTCCTATGTCCTGAGCTCCAGAATGGTAAATTTATCTGCTTTCCTGACTTGTCCACGTGGATTTCTAACAAGCACCTAAAACCTAGTGTGAGCCAGGCATGGTGGCGCACGCCTGTAATCCTAGTACTTGGGAGGCTGAGAGAGGAGGATTGCAGGTTTAAGGACAGCCTCAGCAAGTAGTGAGGCTCTCATCAATTTTGAGACCCTGTTTCAAAAAATAAAAATAAAATAGGGTTGGGGGTATGACTTGGAGGTAGAATGCCCCTGGCTTCAATCCCCAGTACTACAAAAATAAGTAAATAAAGAAATAAAACCTAATGTGTCCAATATTATATTTTCCCTTAAAACAGTCTTCTCAGTTTGGTAAAGGGCAAAGTCATCCCATTCAGCTATTCAAGGAAAAAAAGAAAGGTATCTTCCTGATTCCTCTCTTTTTCTCATTGCCTACATCCAAATCAATAACAAGTTGTACTAGTTCTTCCTGGAAAACATATCTCAGAATTAACCACCCCTCTCCATTTCTATCGCCACCACTTTAGCCTAAGAAGTCTTGCTTAAATTTTTCCTGTAGCCTCCTAACTGGTCTCCCTGTTTCTATTCTTAACCTCTTTATGGTCCATTCTCATTCAGCAGTAAAATTCTCTTGTAAAATTATATATAAAAAATGTCATTTCCTTGTGCAAAAACCTTCAATGATGTCCTAATATACTTAGAAGAAAAATCTAAACTCCTTGCACTGGCCTACATGTACCTCTTTCTCTGACCTTCCCTTGAATAACCTCCCTCTTAACCAGCCTTAAGGTACGTGCATTCATTCATTCATTAATGAAAATTTCTTATGCACTTAATTTGTGTTAGAAACCTAGTTAGACATTGGGTGTTACAAAAATGTCTGCTTTTGAAAAGTTCATAGTTCTGTGAGTAAAACAAATATATGAACAAATATAATAAATCACTTGTTCAGAGTTAAATATTTTTCAGAGTTAAAGACAATGTAGGATAGGAGTACAAAGGACACAGCAAAACTTTACCCACAGGAATCAGGAAGGGCTTCTATCAAAGAAAAAAGCAATTATGGGCATGCATTTAAAGACGGCTAGTTGTGGGTAAGAGTACTGTCTACGATGGGAATAGAAGAAAGCTAACAGGTCCATATAGGGCTCTCCAATCCCTTTGAAAAATTATGTAAAAGTGAGTAAAGAATTCAAAATGGGCAGCTTGGTTGACTACTGGCACAGTAGAAAAATGCCCTTGTGGAGTCAGGCATGGTAGTGCACGCCTCTAATCCCAGTACTTGGGAGGCTGAGACAAGAGGATCACAGGTTTAAGGACAGCCTCAGCAATTTAGCGAGGCCCTCAGAATCTGTTTCAAAATAAAAAATAAAGCCAGGTGTGGTGGTGCACACTTGTAATCCCAGTACTTGGGAGGTTGAGACCAGAGGATCCGGGTTCATGGCTAGCCTCAGCTACTTAGTGAGGCCCTCTGCAACTTAATAAGACCCTGTTTCAAAATAAAGAATAAAAAATAGGGCTGGGAGTGTAGCCCGGAGGTAGAATGCCCCTGGGTTCAATCCCCAGTACTGCAATAAATAAATAAATAAATAAATAAATAAATAAATAAGGATTGGGTGTAGCTTAGAGGTAAAACACCCCTGGGTTCAATCCCCAGTAATACACACACAAAAAAAAAAAAAAAAAAAAAAGAGAGA
>PVJS01059450.1:0-11515 GCA_004027185.1 Glis glis
GGCTAATAAACACTGATAGCAAATTGTCTAATAAAATGCTTCTTTCACTAGCACCTCAGTCACAGGTAATTATTTTTTAATGGTTAGTTATGCTAAGACCAGTATGTCTTTTAATATTTTAACATCTCATGTTCACCACTACTATGACCAAAAGAAAAACTGTTTTACTTTAACCACTTAGAAGGTTCTTTACTTGAGGCACTGAACAAAAGTTTTGTTCCCCACTCCTACCAACAAAGGGACCCAGTTGCTGAGTAAACTTTGACTTATCAGAACTCTGAATTCATTTTCCATAAAGAAGAAACAAACATGTTAAAAACTGAAACGAGGAAACATTTGGCTTATTTGAGACTATATCCCCAAACATATGCGTCTAAATTTCCTGAGTTTTCAAATCTTGGCCCAAAATATCTTGGGAAAGCAGATATACCAAAGAGGTTTCTTGGCATGCATCTTTCTGAGTTGTAAATACTGGGAGAATAACATTCCTCTAAATAATTTTGGCACACTCCGTGTCAAGATCAACAACACTTAGAACAGAATCTGATTCTATCAATGAGTAGGGAACTCTAATTTTAATCAAATTATGTAAACCACTAATTGTTGACAGTTGATTTATTTGCATTTATTCTGCCACAAAGTAAAACACACACACACACACACACACACACACACACACGAGAGATGGGGATGATGGTGTCTGTCTAGCCAAATCAGTATTGAGGTACCCCAAGGACTTGATACAAGGTGATGAATGAGGAGGCTGCCTGTAATGGAAGCCAATGACTCCACTAGATGGCACATCAAAGACCTCAGGTTTATATGCATATGCAAGCCCTTCTCCGTTGTCCTGCTTTCTGGAGCAGAGGTAACCAAATGGCCTCTCTCTCTCCTGTGACTTCTTCCTCAATTGCCAATGTTCATAAACATATAAACACGCAAAGTTTAATAGCTGAAGCCACTTCAGCTCTGGAGTCTTTGGGCAACATAAAGCCGTAGGAAAAAACATTAATTTTGTGGGTGGCATGTAATCTGGCCCAACCCATACACAGGACAGAAAGTATTGACTTTGAAGACATAATTGCACAAGTGGGAAAATATGTCTATAGGCTTTTACCAAGGCACTGTTTATAATAATAAATAAAAAGAAATAAAGCAAAATGCCAGTTAATGGGGTAAACGTACTGTTTTGTCATTAAAAGCCATGTTTTTGGTCTATTTTTGTTGCATGAGATGATGTCCATGAAGTAGTGATGAATGAGAGGGGCCAGTCATAAAATAACATGTGCAAGACAGTGCTATATAAGTAAACAGGAAATAGTTTGATATATATACAGGTCTGCACAAAAATATTGACATATATCCTTATTAGCTATTTTCAAAGAAACCAAGGTGCATAGGATTTAGAATAATTTATATCTGCAGATATATCATCTCGAACACATAGTTTGATTTCATTAAAACCCCATTGGCTTATCTGTAAAATAAAAACTTTTTCTGAGGCATTATAACAGTTTGTTGTGATGTCTTCAAAGTAATCATAATGACTCATTGTCTCTACTCCCACATGTTGTATAATTACAATGCACCAAAAAATGAATATATAAAAAAACTTAAAAAATTTAAAAAAGGACTCACTAAGTAGTGGACATATTTAAATAAAATGGATATTCATTAAAAAAAGAAGTTGTCACTCCCATACTTAAGAGAAAGAAAAAGCTGGACAAAGTAAAAACCAACAACTTGTCATAGACCTATCAGAGAACTCAGTTTGCTGGGTAAATCACCTTGCTGAAATCGGGAGACACAAGCAAATCTGGAGAGCCACAAGCAAGATCTTACCTGGAGCAGAAGCTGAAAGCACCATATGCTGGTGGGTAATTTTGATGAACTGCTGGAGGCTGAATGTGGACTAGCTCAAGACTGAGAAACCCCTGGGGCCTGCAGTCATGGGGGGCTCCCCACGTTCATGGGTTTTATCTCCAAGATCCCCACTCATTCTAATGGTGAAAAGCCAAGAAATATCTACATGTTGCTAGGGCAGGAAGAACAGAAAAATAATCTTGGTAAAATACATCCAACACTTTCTCTATAAGAAACCCTTAGTCTTCAGGTAAAAGGACTTGACCAGAACCTTGTCCTCTCCCTGCAGCCCTCTTTAGCATTCCTGGCGCACCTAATTGGGAGGAGGGAGGCTATATAAGAAGAAACCCATGCAATGATTACAAATCATAGACACAAGTCTACTATAAGACTGAGATTTAATTGGAAGCTTGTAGAATGCTTCACCTCCTCTACTCCATATCACTGGACCAACAGGTTTCCAATATTAAGAATAGTAGATTATACAAGGCATGGTTGCACATGCCTGTAATCCCAGTACTTGGGAGGCTGAGACAGGAGGCTCGCAGGTTCAAGGACAGCCTCAGCAACTTAAGAGAGGCCTTCCACAACTTAATGAGACCCTGTTTCAAAAAAATAAAAAATGGCTGGAGATGTATCTCACAGGTAGAATGCCCCTGGGTCCAAGCCCTAGTACCACCAAAAAAAAAAAAAATACTAGATTACACCTGAAAGAGATGAGTGATACGAATTCTCTCTGAGAGATACTTAGAGGAGCACAGAATCAATAGGGGAGACAAAAGCAGGGACCTGAGAAGAATTTGAAGCCTCTGGCATCTATAGCTACTAGCAAACTCCTAGCCCAACTCCTAGCCAGATTAACACAAATCCTCACACTGGAGGCCTATTTACCTCAGTTTTTGTTACCTGGTATATGTTCAATTTCTAATTAAAAAATACAAGCCATGCCAAAAGGCAAAAAAAAAAACATTCTGAAGAGGCAAGGCATGCATCAGAATGAGATTTTAGATGTTGATGTAGATGTTGGACTTAACCAGGCAAGATATTTTATATAACTCTAAACATGTACAAGGAGGTAGGAGAGATGAGTAGGGTGGGATGCAAAGGGAAATACACCAAGTATATTCCCTTCACATGTATGAATGTATCACTTTGAATCTCACTGTGATGTAGAATTATAATGCACCAATAAAAAATTAAAAATAAAACATACATTTGAAAAGTAAAATAACTATAAATAATATGATAAGAGCTCTAATGGAAAGAACATAGACAATATGTGAGAGCAGATGAGTAAAGGGAGCAGAGATATAGAAAGTATAAGAAAAAAATCAAAAGGAAATACTAGGAGCCAAAAACAGTGTTACAGAACCCCTTTAGTGGATTCTTCAGTGGACTCAGTTCACTGAGGAAAGAATCTGTGAATTCAAGGATAAATTAATAAAAACTCTCCAAATTAAAATATAAAGAGAAAAATAAAAGAAAAAAAACAGTAAATGGAACATCTAAGAACTGGGGACAATTTCAAAAGATATAACATGCATGCAATTGGAATACCAAAACAAGAAGAGAGAACAGAGAAGATATTATTGAAATAACAATGGTTCAGAACTTTCTAAAATGAATGACAGCAAATCATATCCAAGAAGCTCAGAGAATGCCAAGCAGAACAACCACCAAAAAATACACCTAGGTATATCAGAAAACCAAAAGCAAAGAAAAAGTCTTGAAAGAAGCCAGAGAATAAAACATTTTACCTCTAGAGGAACAAAAATATGAATCACATCTGACTTCTCAGAAATTATGCAAACAAGAAGAGGGTAGAAATGTTTAAAGTGCTGAAAGAAAAAATTACCAACTTGATATTCTACATCTAAAGAAATTATCCTTTAAAACTGAAGGAGACTATTTCAAAAGCAAGCAACAGGTGAAATAATTTGCCAGCAGACTTGCCCTACAAGAAATGGTAAAAATTTCTCTCAGCCAGAAGGAAAATCATGAAAGGAAGATGGTTGGAAGAAGAGGGTCAGAGGAGGAATAAATGAAAATAAAACAAAATATTTTTATCTGTCTTATTCTTAATTGATTAAAATATAACTGTTAATAGTAACAATGTACTATGTGATTATAGCATGTAAATAAACAATGTCCCAAGGGATAGGAGGGAAGATTTGGAAATACATTGTTATAAGGTATCTACACTACACATGAAATTCAATAACATTAATTAAAGGTAGATTTGTATTAATTCAAGATGTATGTTGTAAATTTTAAGGCAACAACTAAAAAGTTTTTTTAAAACAAATGTAATTGCTATGTTAGAAGAAGAAATAAAAGTTGAATTAAATAAAATGCTCAATTAAAACCAGAAAAGGAAACAGACCAAATAATGTTATGTACATATATGAATGTATCACCATAAATCTCAGTATCATATACAATTAAAATGCACCAAAACAACATTTTTAAAAAAACAGAAAAGATAGAAAAAGAAGCCTCTAATATTAAATTAATAAATGGTTACAAACATGGTTGACATCAAACCAAATATATTAATAATCACTTTAAATGTGAATGGTCTAAATATAACAATTAAAAGACTGTGATTGTTATAGTAGCTACAAAACAAGTTCCAATTATATGCTGTCTACAAGAAAACCACTTTACACAAACAGACTGATGGGTTGACAGGAGCAGTGGTGCATACCTGTAATCCCAACGAATCAGGAGCCTGAAGTGGAAGGATTGCAAATCTGAGGCCAGTCTAAGCAACTTAGAGAGACCCTGTGTCAAAATTTAAAAAAAATAGAAAGATTTGGAGATGTAGCTCAGTGGTTTGAACCCTAACCCCTGGGTTCAATCCCCAGTATCATCGCAGAAAAAAAAACTGATAGATTAAAAGTAAAGTAATAGGAAAAAATGTACCTGGTACCATTGGAGTAGCTTTATTAATTTCAGACAAAGCAGATTTCAAAACAAAGAAAATTACTAGAGACAAAGACAACCACTGCATAATAATAGTCAATTCTCTAAAAAGACATAGCATCCCTAAATATGTATGCACATAAAAATATAACATCAAAATACATGAGGCAAAAACTGATAGAACTGAAAGAAGAAATCCAGAAATCCACTATTATAGTTGGAGATTTCAGCCCCTGTCACCTCCATCAGTAACTATTAGATAAAGCAGGCAGAAAATCAGTAAGGATATAGTTGGCCTGAATGGCATTATCAATCAGTCTAATTTAATTGATGTTTAATGGAAAATCTCACCAACATTCTTCTAAAGTTTGCATGGAGCATTCACCAAAATAGACACATTCTGGGCCATAAAACCTACCTTTAATCATTTTTCCCATCATCCAAGATGTGAAACACCTAAAAAAAACTTAAATTGGGCAACAAATATACCACTTATGATAACTTCAAAATAATATTTGAATGGTCATTATGTTCAAAGAATTGAAAATTTGGGGCTTCATGGGTTAACAAATTTAAAAGAATGAAAATTACACAAAGCATGTTCTCAGACCACATTGAAATTAAAGTAGAAATTAGTAACACAAAGATGGCTGGAAAATGCCCAAATATTTCAAAATTAACTCATTTGTAAATACCGCATGGGCCCTTGTGAACTATCCGGGCGTGGGTAGTAGGATGGGATCTAATGCATGTTTGTGTGTATGACTTTGAAACTTACTATGATGTATAATTACAGTGCATCTATAAAATAATATTTAAAAAGAATTAGCCATAGGCAAGTATCCAACAAATAAAAAACTAAAAACCACATAAGTTAAACAAGTCTCAAGGGAAATTTAAAACTATTTTAACTAAATGAAAAATACGAAATTAAAATTTGTGGGATGCAGCCAAAGCAGTGCTTAGAGGAAATTTTATAGCATTAAATACATATATTAGAAAAGAAGAAAGATAAAAAATCAATAACCCAAGTTTACATCTTAGGAAACTATAGAAATTAGAGCAAGATAAGTCTTAAGGAAGTGGAAGAAAAGGAGTAATAAAAATTAGAGCAGAAATCAATGAAATTGAAAATAAGAAAATAATATAGAAAGTATAAAAGGAAGCTGCTTCTTTGAAAACAACCAAATTGATAAACCTCTAGCCACACTAACCTATAAAAAGAAAGACAATTAATATTAGAAATGAAAGAGGGGTCATTTCTACTATTCCATGGACATAAAAAGATAATATAGGAATACTATGAACAACTCTATGTCCAGGAATTTGTTGATTTAGATGAAATGAACCAATTCCATGAAATATTAAAAACTACCAAAATTCACATACAAAGATTCACACAAGGGGCTGTTTAGATTATCTATTTTAAAAATTAAATCAATAAAATAACCTTCCAGAAATCATCATGCCTGGATAATTTCACTAGTAAATTCTACCAAATATTTAAGAAGAAATTATACCAATATTCCACAATCTCTCAAAAAAAAAAAAAACAGAAGGAACACTTCCTAACTCATTCTATGAGGCCATCATTAGCTTGTACCAAAACAAGATGACATTACAAGAATGGAAATCTACAAACTAATATGACTCATTAATATACATGCAAATGTGAAGTTAAGATGAGTAAGTTCTGGAGACCTAATGTATATATAATGACTGTAGTTAATAATAATGTATTAGGTACTTAAAATTTGCTATGAGTGTAAATATTAAGTATTCTCACCACCTACAAAAAAGTAAGTATGTGAGAAGATGGATATATTAATTAACTTGATTATGGTAATCATTTCACAATGTATGTATATGAAAACATCACATTGTGCACCTTGAACAGACATGAATAATATTTGTCAATTATATCTTGATAAAACTGAAAAATAAAAAGTAATTAAAATAAAATTCGTTACTACTAACATGCATGCAAAAAATCATCAACAAGATATTAGCAAATTTAATCCAAAAATGTTAGGTAAAACCTATACACTACATCAAGTGAGATTTATTCCAGGTATGTAAGGATAGTTCAATATTCAAAAATCAATCAGTGTAATCTACCACATGAAGATGAACCTGGAACATCTTATACTGCCAGAAGGTAAAAAAAAAGTGTTAAGCAAAAGGACAATGATGTGGGCATTTCAAAGCGATAAAGGTGCCAACTAAACGGCCTGGAACAAACTGAGCAACAAAATCAAGTAGTATTGGATTATAACCCAAAGTATAATATAAATATTCATAAATCCTCACTGACATCAGTAAATGACTGGATAAATATAAGTAAATGGACATAATAAATCTCCCAAGCAAAAGAGTTCCATATAATTTATGTAGATACTCTACCTGTAAGGAGGTAAAGCATAACTCCTCTTTAAGTTTGTGTCACGTGGGGTGATTTTCTTCCAAAGAGTACAGTATGGAATGGAAGGGGAAGAAAGTAGCTTTACAGTGAAGAAACCTGACAAATGACAAATGTACCTCCGTCAGGTGATCAAGGTCAACCTCAATAGTGAGAAGTCATATTGGTAGCATGGGCTTATGATATGATGTGATGAGAATGGCACTTTATCTCTGTGATCTTCCTTCCAAAAACACATCAACCCATTCTAATCATAAAGAAAACATCAAGCTGGGTGTAATGACACACCTGTAATCCCAGTACTTGGGAGGCTGAGATAGGGGGATCACAGGTTCACTACCAGCATCAGCAACTTAGCTAGGCATTCAACAACATAGTGAAACCCTGTTTCAAAATAAAAAATGAAATAGGGCCGGGAGGGGGTAGCTCATAGTTAGAATGCTCCTGGGTTTAATCCCCAGTACCACACAAAAAAATCAGACAAACCCCAGTTGAGGGACATTTTACAAAATATCTGACCAGTAATCTTCAAAACTGTCAAGGTCATCAAAAAGTAAGGAAGTCTAAGATACTATTGCAACCTAGAGGAACACGGCCTCAAGAGACATGATGACTGGATATAATGTGCTGTCCTGGGAGAGATCATAGAACGCAAATGGGCATTAAAGGAAAACAGAGGAAATCTAAACAAAGTATGGAGTTTGGCTAATAATTATGTATCAATATTGGTATTGGTTTTTTACTGGGACAAATGTACCACATCACACCAGATATTAATAGGAGGTGAAACTGGATATGGGGTATATGAGAACTCACTGTACTATCTTTGCAATCATTCTATAGGTGTAAAACTGCTCTGAAGTAAAATTTTACTTTCTAAAATAATTGTTATGATTTTAAAATTAACACAACATGCCAAAAGTTTTCAAATGAATGACATGGGTCAAACAATGAGTCCTGGAGCCCCCCCACCATAATGCTCTCCATATATACAAATACATTTGTCCAACTGAGTAATTTATGTATCATCCCCACATTGATAGGTTCTGCTTCCTCAGCTGTTCTTATTTCTGAGAAAATAGGTCAGTTCCACTTGCAGACACCTCAGACAGTCTTCATGGCCACGCCCATACACACAAGTGCTGCTGTTATATGCACTAGATTGATAGATCATTAAATGAGTATCTGGTTTTGGAAGAAAATGAAATAGATAAAGAGCAGCACTTGACTATTTTGTTCTACCTTTGAATTGTATTGTTTTGGGCAAACCACTGTTGCAAGACAGGCTTGATGAATATTGTTCCTCCTTTCCTTTCCCTGGCTGATGCTAATGGGTAGTTTAATGGTTAAAAGGCAGACAAGCTGGGCACAGGGGCACACACCTGTTATTCCAGTTACTCGGGAAAGTGAGACAGGAGGATGGAAAGTTTGAGGCCAGTCTCAGCAACTTAGTGAGACCCTGTCTCAAAATATAAAAAATAAAAAATAGGGATGTAGTTCAATTGTAGAAGGCCCCTGGATCCAGTCCCCAGTACGACAGGGAGCAGGGGGAAGACCAAATGAAGGAAGAGAGAAGGAAAGCTTCAGGAGAAGGAAAACCCAGTAACTGAGGCCAAGACCCTAAATAATTAACTTGACTACAGAAGCTCCATGGTCTTTCTCTTACGTTCTTCTGACCTTTAAGTGACAATATTATTCTTCATCACAAGTTTCCTTTGGTCCTAACTTGTGCCTTTACAGATGACTGGCACTTTTTAATTGTGAGAATGGTTTACCTTTCTACTTGAGCAGTCTCTCAAAAATCATTTTACTAAGAAAAACAAGTGTTGTGTGCATGTATGCCTCTATCACCCTGAAATTCATCAAGATGTATGATTACAATGCACCAATAAAAATAAAAAGAGAAAGAAAGAAAGAAAGAAAGAAAGAAAGAAAGAAAGAAAGAAAGAAAGAAAGAAGAAAAAAGCAGGGCTAGTGGCTCCATGAATTCTCTCTTGGCAGTATATCTTTTTATTTCTGAATTCCATTGTGATTTGTTTGCCTTGTCCCTCTGCCACCATCTAGTCTAACATCCTAATAACAGCCTGCAACATGTAATTTGGGTTTTCAAAGCTGTATTTTTCAAACACGTTCTTTCTGTCCAAATCAAAGACACCATCTCAATGTTGGAAGGAGGGACAATGAGAGAATACACGTGCAAGCACATGTATGTGTGCACACACATACACACAAACACGCACACATCTTCAAGTCAGAGCTTTGCCTGAATTTTAGCTCAAATAATTTCTGTTTTTCTCTTTCCCTTTGTGTCTGAGCTTCTAGCTTCCTGGCCTGCAAAGGAAGCTTGTGGTTTATGTTTATTATTCACTGACCTTAAATAGAGTTCCAACCATTATATTTTCAAATCAATATTGAACATTCTCCTACTTAAGATACAGAGGTCTTTGCAAATAAAAATATTCTGACCTTCAAGAACATGTAATTTAAGCACACGAGCATCTTGTATTATTGCTTGAGTCTTTATATTTTCAACATTGTTCATCTGTTCTATGCTCCATGCCAATAGTTAGTAAAACTTACTGTGCTCAGAGCATCTTCCCATATGAAGAAATTTTTTACATCCCTCCACCCAGTTACTTCTTCCCACAAATGTTCCCACCTTTTAAATAGAAATACTGTTTACAAGCACCCCCAAGGGAAAGATAGTCTATCCTTTTTGGCTGTTGAGAATTTTAGAGCTATAAGTGGCTGAAAATAATTAGTCCAACACTTCAATTTACATATAAATAATAATTTGCAAAAACAATAAACTTTTATTATTCACAAATGCATGCATAATATAAATCATCTTATTTATCCCCTTTAGTTTGTGACTCTGCTAGAATTTAGATAATTAGAGGAGGCAACATAATTGATAAGATCCCTGCTAAGCATCAAGTCATACTCTTTATAATATATGAGGACTATGTACCAAGAAACTGCAATTAGCAAGTTAAACAATTGTGCTGTTGTAATAATTAAATTCCCTAATTTAGCTGTTTTATAAAGTTTTACTTTTAGTTCCAACTGCTATTAGTGATTGGAAAATAAAATTATTTGGCAATCACAAATATTCTTACATTTACATCTCACAAATTTCACACTCAATGAACTCTATGAATACATGTAAATATATGCACACATTTTTATCTCACCTTGATCCAAAAGGGACTTAAAGCCAATTAAAACATTCTCTGAAATGTAGCAAAATGAAAACATTAAAAATAAGAAAAATATGAACCACCAGGCAAACAACAACAGGAAACTAATAAGGTGCCAGAAGTAAGGTTGAAACCCAATGGGCTTTATGTCAGAGGTAGACTAACAATTTGGGCTCTTAAGCTTTTCAGCTACCTACAGGAAATGGATACAATTTCAAGTTTCACATGATCTATAAGGAAAATACAAAATAGTTACTCAGGAGAAGCATAGCTACTACTGAGACCATAGGACAAAATATCTCCTAATTCTGTCTCACAAAGGCCAAGAGTTTAATTGCAATGGCTAAAGTATCTTTATGCTAAACACAGTGGAAAGTTTCCTAGAGTTATGACTTATAAAAAAGAATTCGTGCTAGTTAGGATTCTAGTGGATTGACCATATAATCTATTCAGGTGCTCAGTTCTCTGAATTAACAATGACTATATTTTAGGTTGTCGAGCAATGATACCTAACCAGGGACTTTGGAACGGTGGGAGAGACATTGTTACTTTCACAGTGATGGAAAATGGGCACCGCTAGTGTTTAGTTGGCAAATTCTAGGGATTTTAAAACTAATAAAATACTTAGGATAGTCCCATATGATAAATAATTCTAATGACCCAAATGACCATCAAAGCCTTGTTAATAATTCCTAAGAGATATGAATAGATTCTCTATCTTTCAAGTAATCCTTTTACAGATGTTGTTTCTCTTGGACATGCTATTGAAAGGTATTGTATGGACAGGCATGGTGAATGCACGCCTATAATCCCAGTACTTGGGAGGCTAAGACAGGAGGATCATAGTTTCAAAGTCAGCCTCAGCAATATAGCAAAACTCTCAGCAATTCTATTTCAAAACAAAAAAATTAAAAACTAAAAATAAATGAATAAATAAAAAGAGGCAGGGGGTGTAACTTGGAGGTAGAATGCATCTGGGTTCAATCCCCAGTACCACACACACACACAAAGAAAGGTACTTTATGTCACAGAACTCGAAATTATATTCCTTGACAAATACTGAAAACATTTGTTAGACTAGTGCCTCTATCCATGGCATAAAGCTTTA
>PVJS01059451.1:0-11513 GCA_004027185.1 Glis glis
TTAGTGAGGCCCTCCGCAACTTTGTGAGACCCGGTCTCATAATAAAGTATAAAAAAAATAGGGCTGGGGGTGTAGCGCGGAGGTAGAACGCCCCTGTGTTCAATCTCCGGTACCGCAAAAAAAAAAAAAAAAATAGAAGCTATGCATGGTGGTGCACACTTGTAATCCCAGTACTTGGGAGGCTGAGACAGGAGGATCTCAGGTTTGCAGCCAACCTCAGCAACTTAGTGAGGCCCTCCACAACTTAGTGAGACCCTGTTTCAAATAAAGAATAAAATAAGGCTGGGGGTGTAGCCTGGAGGTAGAATGCCCCTGGGTTCAATCCCCAGTACCACAAAAAGAAAAATAAATAATAAATAAAATTGGCAAGCCAGGCATGGTGGCGCATGCTTGCAATCCTAGTACTTGGGAGGCTGAGACCGGAGGATCCGGGTTTGCGGCCAGCCTCAGCTACTTAGTAAGGCCCTCCGCAACTTCGTGAGACCCGGTTTCAAAATAAAGTATAAAAAATAGGGCCGGGGGTGTAGCTCGGAGGTAGAATGCCCCTAGGTTCAATCCCCGGTACCATAAAAAAAAAAAAATAAATAAATAAAATTGGGCTGGGATGTAGCTCAGAGGTAGAATGTCCCTAGGTTCTAGTCCTAGTATTGCCCCCCAAAAAAATAGAAATGTGTAAATGTCAGGTGTTTACTCTGTGTGTGTGTGTGTGTGTGTGTGTGTGTGTGTGTGTGTGTGTTTTGTTGGGGATTGAACCCAGGGCATTCTACCTCCGAGCTACACCTCCAGCCTTATTTTTATTTTGAAACAGAGTCTCGCACCGGATGTGGTGGCACACATTTGTAATCCCAGTACTTGGGAGGCTGAGACAAGAGGCTCTCAGGTTCGCGGCCAGCCTCAACTACTTGGTGAGGCCCTCTGCAACTTAGTGAGACCCTGTTTCAAAATAAAGAACAAAAAATAGGGCTGGGGGTGGGGGGTGTAGCTCAGAGGTAGAATGCCCCTGGGTTCAATCCCCAGTACCGCAAAAAAAAAAAAAAAAACAGAGTCTCACTAGGTTGAGAGTCTCACTACTTCCTCAGGCTGGCCTCGAACCTGCAATCCTCTTGTTTCAGCCTCCCAAGTACTGGGATTATAGGCGTGAGCCACGTGCCAGGCTCAGGTGTTTACTTCTAAGAAAATATTTCAAATATAAAAACAGTACCATGGCTTTGTGTAGACATCATGTAAAAACAAAGTACCAATAGTCTGGGTCTTACTGGAGATTGGACTTGTGCCCTCAGCCATGTGGGGAGCCATGCATCTCTGAGCCCAGAGAGTGGCCGTTTCCTCCACCTTCCTCCTGCCCAGTTCTTCTGGAGGATCTGGCATGGGTTTTTTTTTTTTTAATTTTTACTTGGAAACAGGATCTTGCTAAGTTGCTGACAACTTCACTAAGCTGACAGTGTGTCTGAGCAACCCTAAAAGTGGGCTCTGACTCAGATTTGGAGAGAATGGAGGCTGGGAGAACTCCCTGTGCATGGAGTTGCCTTTTTCTTTTTGTGTGTGTGTGTGTGTGTGTTACTGGGGATGGAACCCAGGGGCATTCTACCTCCAAGCTACACCCCCAGCTCTATTTTATTCCTTATTTTGAAACAGGGTCTCATTAAGTTGTAGAGGGCCTCACAAGTTGCTGAGGCTGGCCGCGAACCTGCGATCCTTCTGTCTCAGCCTCCCAAGTACTGGGATTACAAGTGTATGCCACCATGCCTGGCTTCTTTTTTTAATTTTGAAATAGGGTCTCTCTAGATTGCTGAGGGTCTCACTAAGTTGCTGGGGCTGGCTACGAACCTGAGATCCTTCTGTCTCAGTCTCCCAAGTACTGGGTTTACAGGTGTGCACCATCACGCCCGGCTTGGAGTTGCCTTTTTCTGGAGGAGGACCAGAGAGTGGATGACTGGGCAAAAAAGTTTGTGTGCATTAAAATAGTGTCATCTCTCTGGGGGAGCAGGAGTAGAGAATATTTACTTTGGTGATAGCACTGAAATAAAACACAGCTACCCAGGCCGCTTTGTTGTTTTGTTTTGTTTTGGTGGTACTGGGGATTGAACCCAGGGGCATTCTACCTCTGAGCTACAGCCCCGGCCCCATTTTATATCCTTTATTTTGAAACCAGGTCTCATGAAGTTGTGGAGGGCCTCACTAAGTAGCTGAGGCTGGCCGCCAACCCGGATGCTCCGGTCTCCGCCTGGAAAGTACTGGGATTAAGCATGCGCCACCACGCCCCGCCTTTGTTGTTGTTTTGAGATGGAGTCTGGTGTGTTGCACAGGCTGTCTTTCAACTCTTCGGCTCAATGGATCCTCCTGCCTTAGCCTCCCGAGAGGCTAGGATTATAAGCTTGCGCTTAGGCAGCTTTGGGTTAAGATTTTGTGGTTTTGCAGTGGTGTTCCTATATAGCACATTTGCCCATAACTGTGAGGTCTTAAAAACAATGTTTTATATCTTGCAGATAGGACCATATGCCTGCTCTACAAATAGTTTTCACTTTTGGTCTTAATCTTTCAGTTGTAGTCTTGCCTAGTACATTTCTTTTGTTCTTTTTTTTTTTTTTTGCGGTACTGGGGATTGAACCCAGGGGCATTCTACCTCCGAGCCTCACCCCCAACCCTATTTTTTAGTCTTTTTTTTGGGCCAAACAAGGGATGGAACCCAGGGGCATTCTACCTCTGAGCTACATCCCCAGCCCTATTTTTTATTCTTTATTTTGAAACAGGGTCTCACTAAGTTGCAAAGGGCCACACTAAGTAGCTGAGGCTGGCTGCGAGCCTGCGGTCCTCCTGTCTCAGCCTCCCAAGTACTGGGATTACAAGCATGCGCCACCACACCTGGCTTTATTCTTTATTTTGAAACAGGGTCTCACTAAGTTGCGGAGGTCCTCACTAAGTAGCTGAGACTGGCCGCGAACCTGTGATCCTCCTGTCTCAGCCTCCCAAGTGCTGGGATTACAAGCATGCACCACCACACCCGGCTTGCCTAGTACATTTCTAATTTAAAAATGTATTCAGGCTGGGCGTGGCAGCGTGTGCCTGTAATCCCAGTACTTGGAAGGCTGAGACAGAAGGATCCCAGGTTCAAGGCCATCCTCAGCAATTTAGCAAGACTCAGCAACTTAATGAGACCCTGCCTCAAAATAAATAAAATAGAGCCGGGCGTGGTGGCGCACGCTTGTAATCCCAGTACTTGGGAGGTGAGGCAGGAGGATCACAGGTTTGCGGCCAGCCTCAGCTACTTAATGAGGCCCTCTGCAACTTAGTGAGACCCTGTTTCAAAATAAAAAAAGTGAAAAGTAGAGCTGGGGGTATAGCTCAGAGGTAGAATGCCCCTGGGTTCAATCCTCAGTACCGCAAAAAATAAATAAATAAAATAGGCCTGGGGGTGTAGCTTGAAGGTAGAATGCCCCTGGGGTCACCCTCCAGTACATGTACACACACACACATTTATATATTTATATTCAGGCCAGGTATAGTGGCACATGACTATAATCCCAGCACTTGGAATGCTGAGACAGGAGGATCATAGGTTTGGGGCCAGCTAGCCTCAGCAACTTAGCAAGGCTCTCAGCAACTTAGACCTGTTTCAATATAAAAATAAAAAAGGGCTGGTGTAGCTCAGAGGCAGGACCCTGGGTTTAGTCCTCAGTATTGAAAAAAAAATGTGTGTGTGTGTGTGTATGTGTATTCAGTATAAAGGAAATTGGTAATGGTTTTGATTGGTATAGAATCAGACAGAAAGGGAAGCTCTGTGGTGCTAGCCATGGTCATAAATTGACAACCATAGGTTTAACATAGAAGAAATCTAAAATCTTCCTCTGGGAAAAGCAAAACCTTTTTTATGATTTTACAACTCAGTAAGGAATGGTTTTCCCTGATCCTTGGCACCTTTAGCAGAGAAGTTGAGGTGCTACTGTGACCTGACTTCTCAGGCAAAAATCCTTCTCTTGATTTTAAAGTTACCTAATACCTTGGCTGTAACATACTATAATTTTAAAATCAGATCCTTGCTGGGCGTGGTGGCACACACTTGTAATCCCAGTACTTGGGAGGCTGAGACAGGAGGCTCTCAGGTTTGCGGCCAGCCTCAGCTACTTAGTGAGGCTCTGCAACTTAGTGAGATCCTGTTTCAAATAAAAAATAGGACTGGGGGTGTAGCTCGGAGGTAGAATGCCCCTGGGTTCAATCCCCAGTACCGCAAAAAAAAAAAAAAAATTAGATCCTTATAGTACTTAGAAAGAAGGTAGGCTTCAGTACACAGAAAGATGGATGGTGCAAACCGAAGTTGCATCATGCAACAAAAATTTACGACTGCTCTGGTGTGCCAGGGAGTGTTGTACGTGCTCAGCCAGGAACAAAACCGAGGCCCTGCTCTCGCTCAGGGCTCTGCAGGGAACTGTGACTTTGCAGCTGGTTTTGTTTGGTGGTGCTTGGGACGGAACCCAGGGCCTCACACATGCTAGGCAGGTGTTCTCCCACTGAGTGCCATCCCCAGCTTTTCCAGATGTTTGATTCCCTTTTCCTCTCTTTTCTGCAGGACAGAATAATAAGTGCAGCAAACTTTGACCACTGGCCTTCAGGTCGCCAGGACCTTCTATCTACTCTCCCTTTGTGGCCCATGTGCTGCATCCTCTGCCCTCAGTGTGCAGCTGGCCCCCAACGCAATGTGTGTTTGTCAAACCATGGAAGTGGGGCAGTATGGCAAGAACGCAAGTCGGGCCGGAGACCGTGGAGTCCTCCTGGAGCCCTTCATCCACCAAGTGGGTGGGCACAGCAGCATGATGCGCTACGACGACCACACCGTGTGCAAGCCCCTCATCTCCCGGGAACAGCGCTTCTACGAGTCCCTGCCTCCTGAAATGAAGGAGTTCACCCCTGAATACAAAGGTGAGGGGCGCAGCTCCAGCCCCCAGGCTCTGGCCCAAGTGTCCTTGTTTTGTTTACTGTGTGATGTTACTCTAGGTCTCTTGTCTCAAAGCAGCGAAGCCACTTTGGTGGAGAAGAGCCTCTGTCCTGCAGGTTTCCCTGTCAGCCCTTTGAGTCTAGGAGAGAGGGGCTGCTCTTCTCAGGACTCAGAGGAGGACGGATTGATGCTTTCCAGGTTACCGTGGCTGGACAGCTGGCAAGAGGGCTGTGTGAGCTGCTGTCTCTGTTTTTCTGGGGGAATGAATTCATGGGAATTTATTGGGCCCTGAAAGTCCTAATATTTGAAGGAAAAATAATTAGTTTTAAAATGTGAGAGCTGGGCGTGGTGGTACACGCTTGTAATCCCAGTACTTGGGAGGCTGAGACTGGAGGATTCGGGTTTGCAGCCAGTCTCAGCTACTTAGTGAGGCCCTCCGCGACTTAGTGAGACCCTGTTTCAAAATAAATAATAAAAAGAAAAATAGGGCTGGGGTGTAGCTCGGAGGGTAGAAGGCTCCTGGGTTCAATCCCCAGCACCGCAAAAAAAAAAAAAAAAATGTGAGTTAATTTAGCTGGCACGTGCTTGTAATCCCAATACTTGGGAGGCAGAGACCGGAGGATCCGGGTTCGCGGCCAGCCTCAGCTACTTAGTGAGGCCCTCCGCAACTTAATGAGACCTGCTTTCAAAATAAAGTATAAAAAATAGGGCCAGGGGTGTAACTCGGAGGTAAAATGCCCCTGGGTTCAATCCCCGGTACCACAAAAAAAAAAATAAAATAAAAAATAAAAAATAGCCAGGTGTGGTGGCGCACGCTTGTAATCCCAGTACTTGGGAGGCGGAGACCAGAGGATCTGGGTTTGCGGCCAGCGTCAGCTACTTAGGCCCTCCGCAACTTCGTGAGACCCGGTTTTAAAATAAAGAATAAAAAATAGGGCCTGGGGTGTAGCTCGGAGGTAAAATGCCCCTGGGTTCAATCCCTGGTACCGCAAAAAAAAAATAAAAAATAAAAAATAGGGCTGAGAGTGTAGCTTGGAGGTAAAATGCCCCTGGGTTCCATCCCCATTACCTCAAAAAAAAATTGTTATTATGGTAATAATAAATATATATAACATAAAATTTACCTTTTTTTTCTGGTACTGGAGGTTAAACCCAGGGGTGCTCTACCACTGAGCTACATCCCCAGTTCTATTTATGTATGTATGTATTTATTTATTTAGTGTGGATGTGGTGCTAGGGATTGAACTTTGGGGCATTCAACCTCTGAGCTACATTTGGTCCTATTTTATTATTATTATTATTATTTTATTTATTTATTTTGTGGTATTGGGGGTTGAACCCAGGGGCATTCTATCTCTGAGCTGCACCCCCAGCCCTATTTTTATTCTTTATTTTGAAACATTCTTACTAAGTTGCAGAGGACCTCACTAAGTAGCTGGGCTGGTGGTGAACCCGGATATTCCGGTCTCAGCCTCCCAAGTACTGGGATTACAAGCATGCACCACCACGCCCGGCCCTATTTTATTTTTTATTTTGAAACAGGGTGTCACTAAGTTGTAGAGGGTTTCGATAAGTTGTTGAGGCTGGCCATGAATCTGCGATCTTCTCAAGTACATGCCTGGCTAAAATTTACCATTTTTAAGTGGCATTAAGTTACATACACAGTGTTGGTTAGTCATCACCACTGTCCATGTCCAGAATTTTTTCATTATGAAACAAGCTTTCTACCCATTAAGCATTATCTCCTTATTCCCCTCTGTACCTGATACCCTGGTAACCTCTAATATACTTTGTCTTGATAAATATTATAGATATTTCAAGTGGAATCATATAATTTTTGTCCTTTTGTATCTAGCTTATTTCACTTAGTGTAATGTTTTTAGGTTCATCCCTGTCATAGTGATGCATGGCAGAGGACTTGGGAACAGGAGGAATTTTTAAAAAGGCCATCTGCATCGTCTTCTGTGGGGTGGGGGAGGTGAGCAGGAAAGTGAGAGACCAGTGGGTGCCAGGAAATCAGTGCCCACCCGCCCACAAGATAACCATTCAAATTAAGGATCAAAATTGTGCAAAAGTCATTGGTTCCCCAAACCCAATTCTGACCAATCATAAAAGAGCAGATGGGAAACCTCGGTAAGGTTTAAAAGCCCACTTCTCAAGAGCTTCAGTGTTCACTCTTTCCAAGACCCCCTCCACTTGTGGGGGGAGCTGCTTTTGTCTTCTATCTTTCCCTGACTTAAAATAAACTTCCATATTTCTATACCCTTTGCTAGTCCTTGTACTTCATCAGAATCCACTGAACAAGCACCCTATAAGAGGAGACACCCCCATTTGAATAGCATATGTCAGAACTTCACTTTGGGACTGGAGATGTAGCTCAGTGTTACAGTGCTTGCCTAGCATGCAAAGCCCTCAGTTCAATCCCCAATATCGCAAAAACCAACCTACCTGCCTCCCTCTGTCCCTCTCTCCCCCCCTATGGTTGGATAGTATTCCATAGACGATACATGCCACATTCTGTCACTCATTCACCTTGGGTTGATTCCAGTGCGTGGTGTGGTGAGCAGTGCTGCTGCCGCTGACGACATTGGCTTTCAAGTCTCTGAGTCCCAGCTTTGTGTTCTTTGGGGTGCATTCATATGAGGAGAATTGTTGGCTCATGTGGTAATTCTGTACTTAACATTTTTTGAGGTGCTGGGGGTTTAACTCAGGGCTTCATACATACTAGGCAAGCACTCTACCACTGAGCTGCATTCCTAGCCCTATATTTAACTCTTTGAGGAACTGCCAGACGATCTTCCACAGTGACTATACCATTTTACATTCTCACAAACAGTATATGAGAGGTCCTATTTCTCCACATCCTTGTCAGCACTTGCTCTTTTCTTTTTTCTCTTTTCTTAGCCATCCTAGTGGGTGTGAATGGTATCTAATTATGCTTGTGATTTCCATTTTCCCAGTGACTGATGATGATAAGCATTAGTCACTTATTGGCAATTTGTATATCTTCTGAGAAAAATGTCTATTCAAGTCCTTTGGCCATTTTTTAATTCTTTTCTTTTTTTTGGTGGTACTAAGGAATGAACCCAGGGATATTCGAATTCTAAGCTACACCCCCAGCCCTTTTTTAAAATTTTTTTGAAACAGGGTCTAACTAGATTTCTGAGAGTCTTGTTACATTGCTGAGGCTGTCCTCGAACCTGCGATCCTCCTGTCTCAGCCTCCCAAGTACTGGCGTTACAAGTGTGTGCCACCACGCCCAGCCCAAATTAGGTTGTTTGTTTCTTTCTTTTTTTCTGGTACTGAGGATAGTACCCAGAGGCATTCTACCTCCAAGCTATAGCCCCTGCCTGCCCGCCCTCTCTTCTCCTTCCTTCCCTCCCTCCCTCCCTTGCCTTTCTTTTTTTTTTTTGTGGTGCTGGGGATTGGGCCCAGGGAAATTCTACCTCTGAGCTACACCCCCAGCCCTATTTTATTTTTATTTTGAAATAGGGTCTTACTAGGTTGTTAAAAGTCTCACTAGTTGCTGAGGCTGTCCTCGAACCTGCAATCTTCCTGTCTCATCCTTCCCAGTACTGGGATTACAAGTGTGCGCCACCATGCCCAGCTATTTATTTATTTATGTATTTATTTATGTATGTATGTGTTTATTTATTTATTGTGGTACTGAGGATTGAACCCAGGGGCATTCTACCTCAGAGCTACACTCCAGCCCTATTTTTTATTCTTTATTTTGAAACAGGGTCTCATTAAGTTGCGGAGAGCCTCACTAGGTAGCTGAGGTTGTCCTCGAACCTGTGATCCTCCTATCTCAGCCTCCCAAGTACTGGGATTACAAGTGTGCGCCACCACATCTGGCTAGTCAGCTATTTATTTTTAAACAGGGGTATTACAAGGTTGCTGAGAGTCTCACTAAGTTGCTGAGGCTGGCCTTGAACCTACAATCCTCCTGTCTCAGCCTCCCAAGTGCTACGATTACAGGTGTCTGCCACCATGCCTGGCTTAACTTTTTTTGTGTGTATGTGTGGTAACTGGGGATTGAACTCACAGGCATTCTACCTCTGAGCTACATCCTCAGTCCTATTTTATTTTATTTTATTTTTGCGGTACCAGGGATTGAACCCAGGGGTGTTTTACCTCTGAGCTACACCCCCGGCCCTATTTTTTATACTTTATTTTGAAACCGGGTCTCACGAAGTTGCGGAGGGCCTAAGTAGCCGAGGTTGGCCGCTAACCCGGATCCTCCAGTCTCCGCCTCCCAAGTACTGGGATTACAAGCATGCACCACCACGCCCAGCTTTTATTTTTTATTTTGAAAGAGGGTCTCACTAAGTTGCTGAGGGTGGCCTCGAACCTATGATCCTCCTGTTTCAGCCTCCCAGGTGCTGGGATTACAGGCGTGCGCCACCACGCCCGGCTTTTTCTTAACTCATAGTAGGCAAAAAGAGGTGAAACAGTTTTTAGAATACCCCAAATGTTTTGGTTTTTGGTGCCAGGGATTGAGCCCAGGGGCATTCTACCTATAAGCTATACCCTCAGCCCTCTTTTATTTTGAAACAGGGTTTTTTTATTTTTTATTTTGAAACAGGCTGGCTTCAAACCTGTGATCCTCCTGTCTCAGCCTCCCAAGTACTGGGATTCCAGGTGCACATCGCCATGCCCAGCTGTGTTTTTGTTTTAAAGCTCAGGGCCTTTACTTAGGCTTGAATATTTTTTCCAGTTCCCTTTGTCCACAAGTGCTCCTCATCCAGCAGTCCTCAAGTCCCCCAGACATTCCTTCCATCATGCTATATTAAATGTTCTGCTCTGCAAACCTTATTTCCAATTACGGACCTCACTTAGTTTCTTCATAGCACTTAACACAATCTGCATTTCTTTCCTCGATGTTTGTTTACTCCTTGTTTCTCACATTAGTAGATAAGCTTTTTTAGGGTATGGACCTTTATTTGTCTTTTACACTAATAAGCACAAGCCTGGCATCTAGTAAGATGCTCAATAAATACTTGATAACTGCCGGCGTGGTGGCACACACCTGTAATTCCAACAGTTGGGAAGCTGAGACAGGAGGTCACAGGCTTGAAGCCAGCTTCAGTAACTTAGCGAGGCCCTCAGCAATTTAGTGAAACCCTGTTTAAGAACAAAACAAAACAAAACAAAAACAGGTGTGGTGGCACACACCTATAATCCCAGAACTTGGGAGGCTGAGACATGAGGGTCGAAGCTTCAAAGCCAGCCTTAGCAACTTAGTGAGTCATTTCCAAATAAAAAATCAAATAAGGAGCTGGGCGTGGTGGCACACGCGTGTAATCCCAATACTTGGGAGACTAAGACCGGAGGATCCGGGTTCGAGGCTAGCCTCAGTTACTTCATGAGGCCCTCCGCAATTTAGTGAGACCCTGTTTCAAAACAAAGAACAAGCCGGGCGTGGTGGCACACGCTTGTAATCCCAGTACTTTGGGAGGCGGAGACCAGAGGATACGGGTTTGCGGCCAGCCTCAGCTCTCTCTCTCTCTCTCTCTCTCTCTCCCTATCTCTCTCTCTCTCTCTCTCTCTCTACACCTACTGAGGCCCTCCGCAACTTTGTGAGACCCGGTATTAAAATAAAGTATAAAAAAATAGGGCCGGGGGTGTAGCACGGAGGTAGAACGCCTCTGGGTTCAATCCCCTGTACCGCAAAAAAAAAAAAGAACAAAAAAAAAGGGCTCGGGGTGTATCTCGGAGGTAGAATGCACCTGGGTTCAATCCCAGTAGTGCAAAAAAAAAAAAAAATCAAATAGTGGTGCTGGAGGTGTAGCTTGGAGAAAGAATGCCCTTGGGTTTAATCCTCAGCATCACAAACAAGCAAACAAACAAAAAACACCTGATAACCGAGTGAGGCAAAGCTAGTTTGCAATGTATACAAAATCCTTGAACTTCAGTTAGTACTACAAGCAGTAACACTTGATTATTGCAGTTGGTCATGCTAAGTAAATGAAAATCTGTTTTTAAACTTATTGCCAAGATATGGAATATTATTGGCCTTTTCCTTACCTTGGTTGAATTTTATTTTATTTTATTAAAATTGTTTTTGTGTGTATGGTAGTGGGGATTGAATCCAGGGGCATTCTACCTCTGAGCTACACCCCCAGTCCTATTTTATTTTTATTTTGAAACAGAATCTCCGGTTGATGAGAGTCTCATTACTTGCTGAGGCTGTCCTCGAACCTGTGGTTCTCCTGTCTCAGCCTCCCAAGTCCCGGGATTATAGGCATGTGCTACCATGCCTGGCTGAATTTTATTTTATTTTATTTTTTTGCGGTGCTGGGGATTAAACCTAGGGCATTCTACCTCTGAGCTACACCCCCGCCCTATTTTTATTCTTTATTTTGAAACAAGGTCTCACTAAGTTGGGAAAGGCCTCACTAAGTAGCTGACGCTAGCCGCGAACCCGGATCCTCCGGTCTCAGCCTCCCAAGTACTGGGATTACAAGCGTGCGCAACCACGCCTGGCTTTATTTATATTTTTTGGTATTGGGGATAGAATCCAGAGGTGTTCTACCTAGGTAAGAGTCAGAAGTCCATGTGGGTTTTTTTTTTTTTTTTT
>PVJS01059452.1:0-11514 GCA_004027185.1 Glis glis
AAAAAAAAAAAAAAAAAAAAAAGGAAGAATTAGTGTCAATCCTTCTAAGACTTCAAAAAAAAAAAAATGAAGAGGAGGGGAAAGTTCCAAACTCATTTTATGAAGTCAGCATTATTTCTACACCAAAGCCATGCAAATACGCCATAAGACCTGTTTCTTTGATAGGTCAGTATCCCTGATGCATACAGATACAAAAACACTAAACAAAATACTAGCAGCCTAGCCAGGCATGGTGACACATGCCTGTAATCTCAGTTCTTGGGAGGCTGGGACAGGTTCATAGGTTCGGAGCCAGCCTTAACAATTTAGCAAGACCCTCAGCAACTCAGCAAGACCCTGTTTCAATAAACAAACAGGGCTGAGGTGTGACTCAGAGGTAGAATGCCCCTGGGTTTGATTCACAGTACCAAAAAAAAAAAAAAGAAAACAAAAAATACTACTAGCAACCTGAATACAACAGCACATCAAAAGTATCATGCCTACTTTTACCCCCTCCTCATCTCCTTTGATGAAGGGGACTGTTCAAATAATGCTATGTCCATATATGAAGGTATCACAACCAATCTCTCTAACATGTACAGGGAGGGAGGGAAAGGGCGGAAACTGGAGGGAAATACACCAAGTGTTGTGTGCATGCATGTCTGTATTGCTTTAAACCTCACTATGATGTATAATTACAATATGCCAATAAAAGTTGTTTTTTTAATTTTTAATATACTTTTATTGGTACACTGTAACCATACATCATGTGAGGTTTAGTGTGATAGAAACATAGTTACATAGCACCGGGCACATTTCCCTCCAGATCCTGCCCCACTCCCCCAATAATCACAGTATAATAGAGGCATAAATGAAAAGCCCACAGTGAACATCATACTCAAAAAATAAAAAATTAAAAACCGGGCATGGTGGTGCATGCTTGTAATCCCAGTACTTGGGAGGCTGAGACAGGAGGATCGCAGGTTCGAGGAAAGCCTCAGCAAGTAGTGAGACCCTGTTTCAAACTAAACATAAAATAGGGCTGGAAGTGTAGCTCGGAGGTAGAATGCCCCTGGGCTCAATCCCCTGTACCATACACACACACACACACACACACACACACACACACACAAATAAAAATAAAAAATTGAAATAAAAAATAAAGTGAAAACTTCTCCCTACGATCTGGAAAAGGCAAGGATTACCACTTTTTCCACTTCTTTTCAATATAGTACTGAAGTTCCTAGGAAAAGCAACTGGGCAAGAAAATGAATTAAAGGCATCCAAATCGGAAAGGAAAAGGTAGAATTGTTCTTGGTTTAGGGTTACATAAATTTATCTGTAGAAAACTCAAAGACTTCATTAAAAAACTGTTAGAACTAATAAGTGGATTCTGTAAAATTGTAGGACATGAAACCAAACTATAAGAATCAATTGCATTTCTATGCACTAAAACCAAACTACCTGAAAAGGAAATTAGGAAAACAATTCTATTTACAATAACATCAAGAAGAATAAAATACCTAGGAAAAAACTTACTAAAAAAGATTTGTATCATGAATACTATAAAACATTGAAGAAAGAAATTAAGTAAGACACTAGCAGATGGAAGATATTTCATGTTTATGGACTGGAAGATAATATTGTTAAAATGTTCATCCTACCTAAAGTGACCTACAGATTCACTGTCATCCCTGTCAAAATCCCAATGGCAATTTTTACAGAAATAGAAAAAAATTTTTAAATTCGTATGAAACCATAAAAGATTGCAAATAGCCAAATCAATCTTGAGAAAGAACAAAGTCAGAGGCATCATACTTCCTGATTTCAAAATATATTACAAAGTTATAGATGTTGAAATAGTAGGTACTGATATAAAGATAGACATAGGCCAATAGAATAGAAAAGAGCCCAGAAATAAATTCACACATATACAGTCAACAGATCATCAACAAAAGTGCCAAGATAACACGATGGGGAAAAGTTGGCTGCTGCAACAAATGGTGCTGGGAAAATTGTATATCCATATGTAAAAGAATGAAATTGGACTTTTATCTGATACCGCACAAAAATAAAAATGGATTAAAGACTTAAACATAAGATCAAAAATTGTCAAAATCCTAGAAGAAAACAGAAGGGAATACTTTATGACATTGAGTTTGGCAATAGTTTTATGGATATGACACTAAAAGTGCAGACAGCAAAAACAAAATGAGAAACATTATGGAGGTTCCTCAAAAAATTAAAAATAGACTACCACACCCCTTCACTTCTAGGTATTTATCCAAGAGACTTGGAATCAGGATCCTTAAATATTAGTATTCCTGTGTTCATTATTGTATATTTACAATAGCCAAGGTGTGGAAGCAAACTAAATTTTTATCATCAGATAATGGATAAAGAAAATGTCTATCTGGCATAGGTATAATGAAATACTATTCAGTCCTTAAAGAAAAGGAATTCTGCAGTATGTGAACATGGATGAACCTCAAGGACATTATGCTAAGTGAAGTAAGCCAGTCACAGCGAGACTAACAATGCACGCTCCATTAATATGGTAGATTCACAACATCAAAGAGAACAGAATTTTGGTTTCCAGCAGCTTGGAAAAGGGGGAAATGGGGAATTACTAATCAATGATAATCAATTTTTAGCTAAGCAAGGTATATAAACTCTAGAGATTTGCTACACAGCATTGTACCTAGAGTTGACAATATTATATTTTTGTTAAGCGGGTAAATTTCATGTTAAATGCTCTTACCATGATAAATTTTTAAAACATAAAGGGGGTAGTTCTTATATCACTCTTTGGTATCTATCCAAAAGAGCTAAAGTCATGTCATTGGTAGAAAAATGGATGGAACTGGAGAGCCTTATGTTAAGTGAAATAAGCCAGACTCAGAAAGTCAAGGATCATATATTTCCTTTCATATGTGGAAGCTAGAGTGAAAGGAGAGGAAACAGGGATCTCTCATGCAAATAGAAGGGAGACCAGTAGGGTAGGGGAATAGGGTCAGTAGGTGGGAAGAAGGGAGGGCAAGGGAAGGTGCTGGGGAATGAAACTGTTCACATGTCATATGCATGTCAGACATGCAACAATGAAATTCACTGTTCTGTATAATTTTTATGCACCAATTTAAAAAAAGAAACATGATTTGGCAAAATTTGTTATAAAGTCCTCAGTATATTTCCGCTTTTGTGAGATTTCTGCTCATAAAAATAAATGTGCTGTGCACGTGGTCACCCTTAGCTGCAAGGGAGACAGAACATTTTTTAAGCTGTTTCCATTGTCATTCAAAATGAAATTGGAATTATGAATATGTTACAATGAATCTCACTATGATGTATAATTACAATGCAGCAGTAAAGAATTAAGAATTAGAGGATTTAAAAATAAATAAGCCATGCATGGTGGCATACACCTGTAATCCTAGTACTTGGGAGGCTAAGACAAGAGGATCACAGGTTCGTGGCCAGCCTTAGCAACTTAGCGAGAACCTGTTTCAAAATAAAAAAATAAAATAGGGCTGGAGGTGTAGCTCAGAGGTAGAATGCCCCAGTACCATAAATAAATATAAAATTGAATTTCCATTAATAAGGAAGAAGTTGAAAATGGATATTGAGTATGTAATTTATTATAGTCCATCCCTTGACCCCACGGACATCATTATGATAGTGTTTAAGACACCATATTGTAAATATATTCTTTGAAATCTATCTCTTATACTGTACAGTCAGGACTGGATTTTTAAATTTCTGTATTCCATCATTTGACACAACATTTTGCACATAGTATAGACTCAATAAGTATTTGTTGATGATTTACTTTTGAATATTTCATGTGGATCAACATTTTGAATAAAAATTAGAAAAATTTTATTACCATTAAAAATTAGGAGGGGAAAGTTAGGAAAAATTATCACTAGAAAATCCTAGCATGTATCATTTTTCTTGATATTTAAAAGTTTGACAGTATTTAAATTTTCAATTGTTTTTAGAATATCTAAAACCCAGAACACAAAATCTTTGAAGAATATCATTATTGTGCTAGTCTGTTTGGGCAGCTATAGCAAAATACTATAGATTGGGTAGGATGGCCTATAAACAACAGAACTTTATTTCTGGTAGTTCTGGAGGTTGGGAAGTCCAAATCAAGAGACTAGCAGATGCATGCCTCCTAACAGCCTACTTCCTCATAACTAGGTGTATTCTTTAAAAAAAAAAAACAGGAGAGCATGAACGCAGTCCCCCACTACCACAAATTATGCAGTCGAGTTTCCCGCATATGGGGAACTCGCAGGGGTCAGCACATCTGGAGTGCAATGGGTAAGCCTCGCCCTGGGAAAACCACCTTCATGATCATGGTATCCCCCCTGCCAGGTAAGTATATAATTAGCTGTCTTCTGACTTTTACCTCCCATGGTAGGAGTGAGGGGGTCTCCCTGAGGCCTCTTATATAAGGGCACTAACCACACTCACAAGGGCTCTGCCTCTGTGACCTAATCATCTCCCAAAGGCACCCACCTAGTACCATCATTTTGGAGTGAGGATTTCAGCATATAAATGGGGGGGGGCATTATAAACATTTAGACCATAGCAGCAGTGATTTATTTGTTAATATTAGAACCATCTTCTCTGCCTTACAGTTTTCCTCCCTGGGCTCTTAAGAATATGTTCCTTTTAGAAGTGTAGGGAAAAGTAGCTTCCAACTTTCTTTCTCCCACCCTCCCCAAATAGGAATATTTTAATTAATTGGTGATTTCGGGAGAAGAAAGTACACCCTTTCTTGGTGTCTTTTTCAAATCTGCTCACTGACAATGGATTATGCTCTGCCCTGTTCCTCATTTCATGTAATAAACTAAAAACTGGGTGAGGACGCAGTCTTGCCTTCTAGAACTGGCCTGACACCTAAATCTCATTCTTTTCTGTTGATCTCACCAAGTGTCAGTGATTCTGCACAAGTCTGCCTGACAGACCCAAATTCTTCTCTTGTGAATCACCTCCCATTTGGGCTCACGAAGTACCAAAAAACCTGGTTGTGGCTGCATATTGAATTCATAATGCTCAAGCAGCTTTCTTGATAAGAAGTTGGTTTTCTTTTTATCTCTTTCTTTCTGGCTTTCTACCATCTGGTTCTGAATTCAGAGAAGAGTTAAGACATATGGGCAGCCGCCACTGCCTAAACCCCATTAATGACAGGAAAGTGTGAAATTTTTGTAGATAACTCTGTCCAAAAGTAGTTGTTTAATGAGAACCTAAGTCTAGCAAAAGAAATGGAAAATGAAATCTTGCCAGTCTGACAATAAGAGAATAAAAAATCTCATAAAAGAATGATAGCAATTATCAGAGGGTCCACACACACATAAAGGAAGTTATTTATTCATGCATGCCTATTTTATGTGAGGTAATATTCCAAGGAGAAGATTAAAGAGTTGGAATATTTTTTAAAGTTATTTGGGAGCCGGGCGTGGTGGTGCAGGCTTGTAATCCCAGTACTTTGGGAGGCGGAGACCGGAGGATCCGGGTTCGCGGCCAGCCTCAGCTCTCTCGCTCTCTCTCTCCCTGTCTCTCTCTCTCTCTCTCGCTCTCTCTCTCTCCTTAGTGAGGCCTCCGCAACTTCGTGAGACCCGGTTTCAAAATAAAGAATAAAAAATAGGGCCGGGGGCATAGCGCGGAGGTAGAACGCCCCTGCGTTCAATCCCTGGTACCGCAAAAAATAAATAAAAAATAAAGTTATTTGGTGCTCTCATTTGACTCTTTGGCTTTTGAATTGTTGTAATGATCAAAGGCAGAGCAATATTTTATGTTCAAAGCTGTTATGATTCAATCAATATTAGAACATCTAATTGCTTACTGCTTGTCAAACAAGCAGTTCTCAGACAATATCTGACTGAATCCTCAAAATAACATTATAAGCCAGTACATCAGAAAGTCTACACTGTGTTAAAAACTAGTCAATGGTTTAACTGAACAGATTAATTCCTTATTCCCAAGAAGTTGGCTCTGGATGCAGGTAACTCTCCAGGTGATGGCATGATAATCCAGGCTGCTTCAACCTTGCGGTGCTATCACCTTAACATGAATCTTTTCCCAGATTGCCACAGTAGGGGAGGAAAGACTTGGGAGAAATATCACATCTGCCTTTCACTACTTCAACCTGAAAGTGACATGTGTTAATTCTTCAATAGTCTACTGACCAGACTGAGTCACATGGCTTCATCCAATTGCAGGATCACTGAGAAATATAATCAATCCACTCTATGTCCAGAAGGGAAAACGCACCAATACTGTTTCACAGTGGCATATGTACTATACATAGCTATTATTACTGTTCTCTGTGTATTGGTGTGGAAATGGAGACTTAGCAAAGTTAAATAATTCATCCAAGGTTGCATACCAGGTAAGCGTTGGAGCCATTAGCTAAACCTGGGCAGCCTGATGCCACAGCTCGAGCTTAATCTCTATCCTACATTACCTCCCACCCCACACTGGAACCTAGCCATCACTAGGGATATTTAATTCAACTCATAAAGTCAGTTCAATTCACATCAGCATACATTTGCTGAACACTTTCTTTGTGCCAGTATTGCAGTTGTATCTGGAGAAGTTTTGGACTATTTGGTCATCTAGATCTCTTCTAATTTTGAGACTTATGTAAACAAACAGCACAACCATGATGGTTAATTTTATATGTCAATGTGGCTGGGCCTTGAGGTTCAGATATTTGGTTAAACATTATTCTGGATGTTCCTGTCAAGGTGTTTTTTGGATGAGATTAACATTTAAATCGGTGGACTTTGGATAAAGCAGATTAGTCTTGTAATGTGGGTGGGTCTCATCCAGTTGGGTGGAAGCCTTCCCAGATCAAAGACTGACCTCCCCAGAGCAAGAAAGAACTCTGCCAGTACCTTGCCTTTGGACTTGAACTGAAACTCTCCCGTACGTCTCCAGAGTTGCATGTGCCAATTCTTTAAAAATTAAACATATAGATCTATATTTATATATATCCTGTTGGCTTGGTTTCTCTGACAAACCCTGACTAAGCTTAAAAATTAGTCTCATAAAAGAAGGTTAGGAAATGATACAGGTGCTCCTTGACTTACAATGCAATTATGTCCCAATAAAACCATCATAAATTGAAAAGCTCTTAAGTAGAAAATGCATTTAGTATACCTAGCCTACTGACCATTATTGCCTAGCAACACAGTACACGGTAGAGTATTGGTTGTTTACCCTCAGCTTGCACCCACTGCCCAGCATTATGAAAGGAATATCATATAATAAATCTCTAGTCCAGGAAAAGATCAAAATTCAAAATTTGAAGTGTGGTTTCTATTGAATGACTATTGCTTTTGCACCATTGTAAAGTTAAAAAAAATTAATTAGAACTATTATAAACCAAATACCATCTCTACAGGTTAAGAACAAGACCTGGAAGCCAGGCGTGGTGTTACCTGTAATCCTAGAGACTTGAGAGGCCGAGGCAGGAGGATTGCAAATGAGGGGCCAGCCTGGGTAACTTAGTGAGCCCTGTCTCAAAATTTTAAAAGGGCTGGAGATGTAGCTCAGTGATAGAGCACTTGCCTAGCACCCATGGGGCCCTGGGTTCAATTTCCAGTAACACACACACACACACACACACACATACAACACACAAGAGTTTATGCAATCCCTATTTACTTTGATCTTAGAATGTTGAGTGAAAAATAGCAGAATCCTAGAACAACCTACAGAAGCAAGAAAATGTTTATTATTCTTTTTATAATATAAGAAGTTCTAAAATAATTATAAAATATATAAAACATTAAAAAAAACACCCCAAACAATCTGCCACATATAGGCCTCAGAATGGGGTTTATAATCTGTCTACTTAGGAGAGTGTTTCAATTATTTTCACAAATTCAATGTTGTGAGAATGTTGCTAGGTTTTAATTATGTTAGAAGGAACTCAGTTCTCCTACACAACATAATGCTAATAGACAACCCCCATTTTAACTTGTTTTCCTGTACAAGATACTGTACTTGAAGTACTTAGTTGCCCCCTGCTGGCCACAAAATTACAGAATTCCTAAAAGAAAAATTCTCAATATTTAGCTTTTTTATCAAATGAATTCTCAATGGATTTCCAGTGCTCCAATGAGATATATAAGTTAATCCAAGTTCTTAAACACAGCACTCTTCTTTCTATAATGTGCACGTCATTTTTTTTCAAATCCTGCTCTGAAACTATGTGGGAGTAATTTACTAAATTGAGAGGGAAAAATCCACTTGTTAAGGAATCCTTAAGAAAAATGCACGCTTATCTTGTCTTTGCTACCACCTGTCTGGCTGATCTTGGACAAAGCACTTTTACTTTTTCTTAATATCTATTTCCTCATCTATAAAATGAAGTACAATTGACATAAAAGAACTGCACCTATTTAAAGTGATAACTTGACAACTTTTTTGGGGGGGGCAGGTATTGAGAATTGATCTCGGGCATTCTACCTCTGAGCTACACACCCAGCCCTTTTTATTTGGTATTTTGGAATGGTGCCTTGCTAAGTTGCTGAGGGTTTCACTAAGTTGCTGAGGCTGGCCTCAAGCCTTCAATCCTCCTGTCTCTACCTCCTAAGTACTGGGATTACAGGCATACGCCACCACACCCAGCTGACAACATTTGATATATGCATGCAACTGTGAAACCATCCCTACAATCAAGATACAGTGAGCATAATTATCACTTCCAAAAGTTTCTATATGCCACTTTGTAATTCCTTTCTCCTGATGGTCCCAGGACCCTCCCATCCTCAAGTACCCACTGATCCACTTCTATCACTATAAAAGTTTCCATTTTCCTAGAGAAGAAAACAATTTCATTAGTTTAAGAGACTGAGATTGGATCTGGAAAACACTTAAATGCCTTTTAGATATTAAAAAATTTGAGGTTCCCTATCTTGAAACCTGAGGCAGCAGTGTGGTACACTGGTTAAAGCGCCAAGCTTTTGAGTCAGCAGTCATGAGCCTGGGTTTTGGCTTTGTCATTTACTAGCTGCCTGACCCTGGGTAAGTTTCTCAACATCCCAACGGGGTTAACAGTTTCCCCTGCTTAGAGAAACAGATAATAATAGAATCTACCCTCATAAGGAGGTTGTGAAATTATATGCAAGCACTTAGCTCAGGACTGGACCTGTTCATACAAAGCAATTAACCAGTGGGAGTCACCTATCTTTAGACATTTCAAAGAACACCACCCCATGTCTAAGAAAAGGAAACGAGAACTCTGACCACGCAGCCAGAGATACTCTTAAAGCAATCCTTTTAAAAGTGTTATGTAAGGATTATCATGGCTTGTTTTTTAGACATGGTGTCCAGCTGACTATGACTCAGGTCCTTAAGTATCCATTGGGTCTCCTTTCTAGTAGTTCTTTCCCCAGGTGTCATGATATCCCTTTCTTTGTAATCCCATTTCCCCCCACACACATGACTAATAGTCATCTCTTTCACCTTTGTGATCTGACAAGTAACTTTGCCAGAGGAGAGTGGATGATAGTCACTCGCCAGAATAGAGTGAGTGACAGTCAACACCTGAGGTGGCAGGCACCATGGAGGTAGAGGTAACTGAAGAGACTGGTGCTTTTTTTGTGATAAATGTTCATTTTTTTTTTTTTTTTGCGGTACTGGGGATTGAACCCAGGGGCGTTCTACCTCCACGCTACACCCCCGGCCCTATTTTTTATACTTTATTTTGAAACCGGGTCTCATGAAGTTGCGGAGGGCCTCACTAGAGAGAGAGAGAGAGAGAGAGAGAGAGAGAGAGCTGAGGCTGGCCGTGAACCCGGATCCTCCGGTTTCTGCCTCCCAAAGTACTGGGATTACAAGCGTGCGCCACCACACCCGGCTGTGATAAATGTTCTTAATGGCTTTCTCCCTTGTATTCAGTACTGTTGTTACTCTTTTTTGAACTGCCAAGGTCTGCAAATTCATACTTGATAAGTTCTCTCCCTACAACAGGAACTATTTGAACTCTACTTGCCAGGCTAACCCAATCTAGTATCTGAAACCAATTCTAATTTTATAGAGGAGAGTTAAAATGCTGTAAATTGAAAAATGTATAAAGAATGCACCTTTCTTCCATGAAGTTTTAACACTACCTCATTAAAGACAGCCCAGAGAAACATATGGAGAAGCTGGTAATTCTTCCATGGGGAGTAGAATCTTCTGTCTACTATACCACCTATCTAGTGTAACATAATATGTGTACACATTAATTCACTACTATTTTTTCCTGGCTTCCTCCCAGAAATCAGAGTCTAAGACAATAACTTATGTGTAGGTAGTTGATTTGGGGGAAAGATCCCAGTGAATAGAAGTGGTGGACCAGGAAAACTAAAACATGGAAGAAAAGAATTCAACAGTACATTATCACTCTGGGCATTGCTGGAGGCAACTAAGTCTCATTTTGCTAGACTTTCGAATAGGTATCTAGAATTCACCAAGATTTATCTGCCTAAATGAAGAAGAGGAGGGAATTTATTCATTAGTTTTCTTCCCCCATTGGGCAATATGGCAGATGAACCCTAAAATAACCCCTAGTGATTCCTGCTTTCTGGTATTAATGACCTTCATTAAGCTCTACCACCAAAGTCTGGGAGGAATCTGTGGATGGCTTCCAGTCAGAAGAATGTTACTCCCATGATTACAGTATATGGAAAATATGATTGGATATCACTCTCATGATTATGCTATGTAAAAATCCAACTTGCTATCTGATATTCATTCTCTCTCTCTCTCTCTCTCTCTCTCTCTCTCTCTCTCCACTTGAAGAAGCAAGCTGCTATGTCATAAACTACCTATGGAGATAACTCTGTGGCAAAGAACTCGGCTTCTAGAAGCTAAGGCAGCTTCTGACTGACAGCCAGCAAAACAAACACAAACAAAAACCTGAAACTCTCATAACTTATAGTACTAAATTCCCCTATAGGAAATAATATGGCAGCCAGGCGCAGTGGCACACACCTATAATCCCAGTACTTGGGAAATTGAGACAGGAAGATAGTAAGTTTGAGGCCAGTATGTAGTAACTCGGGGAGACCCTGTTTAAAAAACAATAATAAAATAGGGCTGGGGTGTAGCTCAGAGGTAGAATACGCCAGGGTCAGTCCCCAGAACCACAAATGATAATAATAATAATAATAATTAATAATAATAATGATGATAGAATAAATGGCCCTCCACTTTATAATGTCAAACTCTCCCTTCCACATCGAACTGTTTTCCATTTCCTTTAGGATTTGTCCT
This sequence comes from Glis glis, assembly GCA_004027185.1. Lineage (NCBI taxonomy): Eukaryota > Metazoa > Chordata > Mammalia > Rodentia > Gliridae > Glis > Glis glis. Next base: position 11,260 of record PVJS01059452.1, read on the forward strand.
TCATATCTCTCACTATTCTTTTTTTTTTTTTTTTTTTTGCGGTACCGGGGATTGAACCCAGGGGTGTTCTATCTCCGCGCTACACCCCCAGCCCTGTTTTTTATACTTTATTTTGAAACCGGGTCTCACGAAGTTGCGGAGGGCCTCACTAGGCAGAGAGAGAGAGGGAGAGAGAGACAGGGGGAGAGAGAAAGAGAGAGAGAGAGTGAGCTGAGGCTGGCTGCGAACCCGGATCCTCTGGTCTCCGCCTCCCAA
>PVJS01059453.1:0-11513 GCA_004027185.1 Glis glis
AGACAGGAGGATCACAGGTTGGAGGATAACCTCTGCAACTTAGCACCTCCCTGTTTCCAAATTAAAAAAAAAAATAGGGCTGAGATGTAGCTCAGAGGTAGAACACCCCTGGGTTCAATCCCCAGCACCACACACACACACACACACACACACACACACACACACACACAGCCAAACTTTTCTAACTTTAATGTAAAGAAGAGCCAAAGGAAATAAAACAGTATGTGCTTACTACTTAAGTGATGGAACTCAACCACACTAGAAGACAGAAGGAATGCTCCGATGTGTGCCATTGCTCTTCCCATCACAGCCTGCAACAGCTGGGAATGCAGACTGCCCTGGACATCTCAGCATATGTATCAGTCCTGCTCTCCTTCCACTCAGTTTTATACCATTTCAGCTCTAATCGCTGGGAGACCAAAATGCCCCTACATATTTCATAGATACCTCCAGAAATCGCTGTCTGCTCTATTGAGATGCATTGCTATAGTATGTAACCCAACACCAGTGCTTATTTTTGACATTTATCTGTTTTGTTGCTTGGGGGAAGGTTTTGCCCTCCATGTTCCATGAGCACATACAGCTATAGATTTTTTCTCTCTTTCCCTCCAAAATAGAACCCTGATATGCCCACACTTGGACATAATGTATTTTAATGAGTATATCTTCAAGTGGCAGACCATAAAATGAAATTCTGGCTTGACTTATATTGTATCACTATCATGTTGTCATCTTGTGCCAGCAGAAAGCACTGAAGGATTCAGTAATGTTTTGCTAAAAAGAAAATTAGTATAATTGTTTTTAATAGGTGATGTCTTTTGTATAGAAAGACAATATTTTAAGCAGATAAAAGGAGGATTTCTGAATTTTCTTTAACCAGCACAACTAGTACACAATTTCAAAATTTTATGTCTGTTTCACTTGAGTTGTCTCCTTGCTAATGTGTTTTTTCTGATATTGCTACAAAACATTTAAGATATATCCTTCCTTAATACATTCTTCACTTTGACTTAAATATTTCAATTAATTAATTCATTAGTATTTATTGAGAACTTTCATACTTATCGAACTCCAATTCACTTTTCAATCATCAAAGCGTGCACACCTACTTCTCATTGCCTCGTCCTTTTTCTTCAAATTTAAAACAAAACAAAGAGACATCTGACAGAATTGCTTCATCCTCCAAAGAGGAATTGTAAATTATAAAATTTAACATTTTTATTTTTACCTCCTGATGGCCTGTTTAATAATCTAAAGGGACTATTGTTTTTCACCAAACTTGGGACTTTGTTTTTCTTTTGTATCATTTTCTAAATCAAAGCAGTTACAGTACTCCAGATATTTAATAATTTTATACTAACTGTATGAATGAATGAATATGAATGAATAAAACTTGTTTGTTAAACATGCAAATGCATTTCATCAATGAAGATTTTTCTGATTTTTTTTCTCTTACCAAAGGGAAACTTGTAGTAGGTAAGCACTTGAATGGCTAAAATGCTGCTGATCAGAACTTGATCACCAATTTGAATGCATGTTATAGCATTTCTATCATGTTGTTGGATTATTTCTGAAAACACAAAGGAGAAATTGATGGAACTGCCTCGTTGCTTTTTTTCCAGTGAGATGTATTTAGACTTTATTTAACTGTGAATACAGATTTTCCTATTGATTTTTTAAATGCACTGCCCTTTGTAAGAACACATACTAATGATAATTAAATTTAGAGGATGGTTTAGTCTACATAGTTATTAACCAGAGACATAGCTTGTCCTCGTGGGCCAGTCTGTATTCAAAGACTTAGTCCTGAATATAAAGTAGTATTTTTTTTACATAAATGTATTTGGTATCTGAGAAGTTTAGATTATCTTTTGCCTGCACAGGATCCTAATCAGAACCATGTTGTGTATTAAACTATTTCTGATTTGAAAAATTGACCTTTAATATCCAATTTTACCTCCTAATACAAAAATCTTTCATTACATGTAAACCCACTATTTCATTTAATTTCTAACTTGATGTGTCAGTAAAACAAAACACTCATCTTCATGTAGCAATAGCAGACATACACTGTTCTGAAAGCCTCGGAAATCTGGTAAGGTAACAACTTTGAAGACGTTATGATCTCGTGAAGTTCAAATACTCTCCTAAACTATTTGGGAATATCTTTTTTCAGTGGGATGTTCATGCTCTTCCTTGACTTTAGCAACTGTTTTCTTCTTCCATGATTTTATGCCTCAGTATCTCCTGATTCCCCAACAGCATCCACTGTCAGAATGAAAGCATAGGTCTGTCATCCATGCCAGGCGCCAAGTGCTCCCCTCTGTACCAAATCAGTAGCACCTCTCCACATGGCTACTCAGGGAGTGTGAACAAGTGGAAACAATTTAGAAGTGCTAAAAATGTGTTCTTTTCCTGGCTCCTCCACATCTACTATCCCTCTCCACTTCCCAACACCCCCCTATTATCTTTACCCACCTTTCCCTCAGTTCAGAGAAACTTAGCTGCTCTCTCCCTGGGAGGATCACACAGCCTGGCACTGGCTCACAGTATATTTCTGGGTTATCGAAACTGGTCTTTGAAAAATATTTATCATTCAAAGAAATAAAATCTGAGGTCAGGTGCAGGCACTATTGTCCTGAGAGCCCTTCACATGGCTGATCGTCCTTTGGTAACCAGGTCTACACTTGTGGCCAACACTACTGACTCCTTTCTCTTGGGATAGAACTAAATTATTATCAATGTAGAACCTATCCAACTCTGGAAACCTTTCAGCTCTTAGCAACTGAAATGGTTGAATCTTTTCATTCTTCTTAAAGAGGGGAATATTTTCACCCTTACAGTTACATTGACTGTACATATTTGGTATTTACTTGACTTGTTTCTACCTACTTACAATCAATGAATAGGCTGTTAAGCTATTATAAATAATGACCCATGTGCTTAGGTGAACATTTCTTAGCCTGCCCATTATCAGAGCTTAGAATTACTTTTCTAGAAGTATGACTAGATGACGCTGTTGGCGCAGTGGCATTTATAAGATTGTGACAAAAGAGTTGATCTTCTGTTACTGATCTGCATTACTTGACTGGCTAGACTTGTGGGACACAACATGAGCCTTCACAAAGAACCAGAGGCAGGAGGAGGAAAACCACAGGGGCCGAAAAATATAGCATAGAGAAACCCAGAAGCAGGAGGGCAGGGTGGGGCAGAAACCAACCAACAGGCCCTGACAGGAAGGGAAGATGAAGCCAGGAGGAAGGGATTCTAGGGAGTTCAGAGGTGAGAAGGAAAAGCAGAGGAAGCCTCCGTATTCTGCATTATGCAAAAACTAGAAATTAGGGACAGGTCATAGGTCAAAATCAGACAGGACTTTGAGATAAGAGCAAGCACAGCAGGCCAGACACGTTGAACTGTTGAGGTCACACCTGGCTTGCACAGGAAGTCTGCTGTGCAGCTGCTGCCGCGCTGGCCTGAGGAAGCCTGCCACAATGCAGCTTGGTAGCTTGTCACACCTGGAGGACAGTGGAGGAGGGTCCAGATACAGATAAGACATGAGACTTCAGATGCTGATTCAAACAGGTCGCTGATCCATCCTGTAGAGAAAGAAAGAGACAATACAGCCTGGTGTGGTGGCGCACTCTTGTAATCCCAGTACTTGGGAGACTGAGACCAGAGGATCTGGGTTCGCAACCAGACTCAGCTACTTAGTGAGGCCCTCCGCAACTTAGTGAGACCCTGTTTCAAAATAAAGAATAAAAAAATAGGGCTGGGGGTGTAGCTTGGAGGTAGAATGCCTCTGGGTTCAATCCCCAGTACCAGAAGAAAAAAGAGAAAGAGACAATACATCTTTGTCAGTTCTTTAAATTGTCTCGAATTAGTTGAAGATCTATAGATTAAAAGGGAAAGAAAGAAGAGACAATAAGGCCAAGTTCAAGCAGCTTTGATTTCAGAAATATTTGGGGGTGGTGGGTTACTAATAAGACAAAAACATAGGTAACTTAAACACATGTAATGGGACTTTTCATTACTTGGCATTTTCTCATTAGCTACACACACACACTCACACAACCACAAAAGATAATGACCAGGCTCTATTCTTACACAGAACACTCAGAATTTTTACATAGATGTCAAAATTACTTCATCAGTTTCTTCTGAGAATGATTCAAGGGAATTCTGTTTCATATCTCCCCCTCTTTTGAATCCCAACATTAATTCTGCAGAATTTATATGGCATCAGTCTCACACAACCTGTAGCATTATTGTGCTTCTTTTTCCCAAAATGCTAAATTTCAGAGAGCAGAAACCATGCCTTTAGCTGGAGTTTGAAAGAAAATGTATCAGGCTGGAATCAGATGAGCCAGGTTCCAATTACATGGGTTGCCTAAATCTAGTTGAATGAGTGGTATTCAAGGATATAGGGCAAGAGGATTCCAGAACATTCAAACCTTGGGTTCCAAGTACTACTGAGTCTGCCCTTTCATTTATTTCACATACTGAGTTTCTCCATATGGTTTTATTTCATTTTTAAAACTTCCATTACTATCAAAGTTTCACTGATGTAATGGTGTCCAACTTTTCTTCCAAACTTGAAGTTTCATTTTGCTTCAATATTTTATCTGTCATATCATTTAGTGTATTTCATTGGACCTAATAATTCTCCAATAAATATTTGTGGGGAAGAAAATGAATTCTGGGACTCAGTCATGCAATATTTAGATGTTCATAATAATTTCCATGTGAAAGGTTTAGTGTGGCCTGTAGAGAATGACATTTTTGAGGAGAATCTTTTTATGAACAGCTTAAAATTCTTCTTGAACTTGATTTCTGACTTAGGGAAATGAAAAGCCAACCTGGTGTGCACATGCTTTGTACTGTGAATGTGCTGCTTTTAAAAGAACAATCCAGCCTGCTATCTGATCAGCTGTCTGTGGAAATGAAGAAGCCCTCTTTTTGTGACACATATGAAGGCTTTGATGAGATTAAAATAATCCAAGGAAGCAATTTCAAGATGCACAGCTAGAAACAGGAACTAAGTAACATCCTTGTCTCACACGACACAGTCATGAACTGGTATTAAGGTCCTTCTCCAGATACTGTCGGGGAATAGAGATAAATCTGAACCACTCTTGGTTGAGCTGGAAATGCTGCTGTTTGTTACAAATGTTATGATTTTTTAATCTTTAAAATGTGTCTCTTTTCTTGCTTCATTATATTCTTCTTAAAGAGCCAATTACATTGGCACTGGAAGGTTGTGCTTTTGTGTGACTTTTAGTTGCTTTCAAGTGCCTGGCCAGATTCATTTTACCAAACTTGTAAAATTCCAGTTGCTGTGATTGTTGGCTTTTAATGCCTCAGAATCAGAGCAAAAAGCATTTATTTTGCTTAGGGCCTTAAGCACCCACCTTCTAACCCTATCTGCTCACAGCCAATGACTTACTGGCATGAGAGGTACAAAAGGCCAGCCCCAGCATTTCAAGGTGAGATCAACCTGGAGCAATTCATACTCCAGAGCTCCCCTACCATCAGGTTGAAGCTGGACTCCAGCCAAGGCCACGTTCTTACTTAGCTCCTATCCTTGTCCTGTCTTGCTTCCCTATCTCTCCTTGTCTCCTGAGAACACTCCTTAATAAAACATGTGACCTGAATCCACATCTCAGGCTCTGCTTCTAGGAAACCTAAGACAGTGATATTTTTAAGAGCATAGATTCTGCCTTCTTTTCTCTTTCATCCTCATTCTCCAGCATATCTAGAACTTGGTGCTCACAAGTATTTTGAGAGCAAAAGCAAAAAATTGGACACTCACAGTAGAAGCTGCATAAGGCACAAGCATGCCAGCAAAATCCTAACCTTGCTTTGAACATGGATTCTCAGTTTACTGAAGAATTTGAAACATAGCAGGATCAAGGTGTAGTATTATTATACTGTCAAAATAGAATCCATTCAATATCCTAACGAACCCAAAACCATCCAAGCACTGTATGAAAAAAATTCTCACTTAAGAAAGTTTATAAAACTATTTAATCAGAATACTTTTTCTTTTTGCACACTGACTTGCCATCACATGTCCTATACTAAAACATTAAGAAAACACTTTAAATGAATGACAAAGTCCATACTCTTAAGAAGTTGTGAATGATGGGAAAGTCAGATAGATGAGTTAATAATTTCTTGCAGTGTCTGGACATGAAACAGAATTTCATGCAAACTGGCACTTGAGTTAGTGAGCAGGACGAGAGGCCAGTATCCACAAAGATAACAGCATCAGCCAAGGCATGTAGACATGAAAGTTAGTGGGACATTTAGGAAGACCTAGAGAAACTCAGCTGAAAGTTATGTTTATACTGAGTTATGAAAGTTCTGTAGGATTCAAGGTTGACTTTACCCTGAGAGCATCAGGGTAACTCTCAATGCTTTTAGGGATTCATCTTCTCCTGGGCTTTAAAAATGTGAAAACAATTTAGTAACATTAAAAGGCATTCTGAAACAACATGCTAAACAGCTGTAATCATTTTGTCTTTTTGTCTTTGCCTACATATTTTTCATAATTGCAGTGATTGTGATTTGTAGTTTTTTGTAGCTACTATTTTAGCTTGTGCCTTTCCATTTTATTGTGTATTTTCATTTTAAGTGACTAAATGCTGTTATAAATCATATGTTTTCTACAATTTACATTCCCCATTTTCATTTTCCCTGAAAGTTTTGTAAACTCTTAATCAGGGCAATGACAGGATCATATTTAGTTCTTAAAAAATACATACACTAAAGCTACAGATGGATTGGGATGAATAGGATTTGAGTCAGAAGCCCCAGTGAGGGAATCGCTGCATTGTAGAGCAGGAAAGAGGTGATACCAACCTCTTCGTCCTCATCCTCATCTGTGAAAGGAAATACAGCAAGCCTCAGAGGTGCTTGTGAAAGTTAATTGCAGTAATATATTAGAAGAACTTGGCATTTATGAAACTCCTAAATGATCATTCATTCAACAGAGGAAGCTATGAAAAAAAAATTTAAAATGTCAGTTTGACTTTTAGGCACCCAATTTCCTGAAAGACTCTGAATTCTTTGAGTGTGGGTACTGCCTTATTCATTTCATGTGGTCACATTTCATATGACATATATTATTGCACAACATGCATATTTCTTAAGTGAATGAACTAATGAATGATCAGGCAATAATATCCATTGGTTAAATGGAAAAACAATTTCCCAGTGGGAAACATGCTCGTAGAGTCTACTTTTAAAGGAATCAATATATGCATTAATCCAAGAAACGATGAGTAAGTAAATATACTTCAGTCATCACGTGGCGATAGGTATTTTCTTCTCGTCAGTGAAAGTGCCCGTGAGCTCTAGAACAAATACTTGATGTAAATTACGAGCTAAGTGAAAAGGTCTATCAAGAATATCAAAGTTCTCTGAGCACTGTAAAATATAAGTCTGAAAAAGGAGTAAATTGTCTTTTTCTTATCACTGAAATTAGTTATGATTAATTATTCGTTTAAGCTCTGCCTCCCCCTTCTAAACTGCAGGCTTCAGGAGAGCAGGGCTTGGGTCAGACTTAACCCTGCCTCTGCAGGCAGCGCAGCAGGTGCTCTGGAATATTTATCAAAGGAATTAACAAGTACAAAGTGAACAAATGAGACACTGGTTAGAGTGTTGGGTCAAGCACAACTGTAGTGTCTTGTTATGTTCTACTTATCTCAGTGGCAAGAAAAATAACATAAATTGAATAACTTCCTCAACTACTGCTAAATTGATGTTCTACTATAAACAAAAAAGGACTAATACATAAAAGACACACTATATAAACTCAACACTTATATTTTTCAAAATTATGTAACCTTGTCAAGAATATAATGTGTTGTATGCCAATAACTTCTTACTCCCTCATAATAATAGCAATAATTGTATATTAAGTCGCTGCTCTGCCAGGGATTTCCAGGTACTTTAAATATATATTTAATTATCTTTAAAATAAAACTAGAGATCAGGAATTATTTACCTCATCTTAAAGATGAGAAAAATGGGTCTCAAAGAAAACAGAGAGTCATCTGTTCCAGATCTCACAGTAGTTTTTCCTGACTCAAATTGCTTGTAGTCTAGGGAGTGATTCTCATCCCTCTTCCGAATGCAACCCCTTAGCTATTGGGAAACAGCTACTACACCTGGATTAGGTTATTTTACTTGATTTAAAGTAAAAACATTTGACACATAAACAAACAGAATCAAGGTGAAGGGCCTTCTACAGAGAGTATTTGCTATGATTGAGTGGAGACTGACAGGAGTTTCTGTTAGCAGCAAAATAAATAAATAAATAAATGACAAAACAGTGGGACCTGAAGACAAGGACACCCACCTACCCAGAGGGTCAACTATGCAAATGATAATTTTTGTCTTCCCTCATTCTTTACCTTGCCATGCCATCAACTAGATCTCTTATCTCTTATCACTTATCTCTTGGGATTCTCTTGATTACTTAATGTATGAACCTTGAAAAATACTGTTTGAAACATGTTAGATATTCTATAGTTTTACAAGGCTAAAATATGGCCGCCTGAAGTTGTCAGGTCCTAATCCCTGGAACCTGTAAATGTGACCTTTGAGGAAAAGACGTCTTTGTTACCGTGATTAAGGATCTTGACAGGGGAAGGTTATCCTGGATCAATAGGATGGCCCTAAATCTACCTTTTTTATAAGAAGGAGGCAGAGTAAGATTTGACACACAGAGGAAGACGAAACTGTGTGACCTCAAAGGCAGATTGGAGTATGCGGCCCCCTGTCTGGGAGCGCCAGCGCCAGCAGTCACTAGTATCTGGAGGAGGGGAAGACCCAATCCTCCCCTACAGAGCAGAGCTCCACCAACACCTTGGTTTTGGCCCAGTGGTACTGCCTGCATATGTCTGGTTCCCCAAACTGTAATAAATGTGTTTTGTTTTCAGCCACCAAGTTTGCACTAATTTTTTTTTCAGGGCTCATGGGAAACTAATACATACATAGGAAATTCTTTTATGACCTTTTCTCTGAGGTATAGCTGTTCAGTCAGCATTTTGTCTTATTGAGCTGGGATAAAAACAGAATTTTCTAATCTACAAACCATTGATTTTCAACTTCATTTAAATGTGTTTACTTAGTCTTTATAAGGTAGACAATTTAGCAAAAGATTTATAAGAATATGTTGTATCCTTGGAGGTTCAGTTTCAATAACTTTGATATAAGAAAAGTTGGAGGAAACAATCTGTCTGAATCAAAGATTTTGAAATACGGAATTCATACAAACTAATGAAGGAAAACAAAACTTAGCCTCCGAGGGAGAGAGTGAGTGTCTTATGCAAATCTTCATTGTCAGCCAAGTTCATACATGCAGAATGCAAAACTATGTTTCACTGTTTGTTGGAGATTTAGGAATAGCTTGAGATAATCTAATTTAAAAGGACTGGCAAATTCTTTCAGCTTTGTAGAATTTATTCCACATATGTCAAAGATACAGTAATTATACTGCCAAATAGACTAGCACTGTGTATGACCTTACTTAAGAACGTAAATATTATGGTTTACATTTTATTCTCTCATAATCATTCTACTGGTTCATGTTAATGAACTACAGAACCATACTATTGATGCTGTGGGGTCAACTGACAAATGCTGGATGTTATCAGAGATTAGTTAAAATGTGGTTTTGATATTAACATGAATTTTTACATTTGATCTGGAGTTTACATTTACTATAAATATAAACATATAATAGGCAACTATCAAACATTTTTTTGTTAAAAATGTTCCTGGTAAACAGGAGATTTCATAAGATCATCAAGATATTTCATAAGATCGTTTGCTAACACCATAGCAACATAATTTTATATTGAGAACATCATCTGTTACATGCAAGTACTTGTGGTCATGTGCTTAGACAAGGCTTTCAGTTACCAAAGTACATGGAGATGTGACAGGATAAGATTTGTCCAGATGTTTACACAGTTCTTACAAGGAGTTATGTTACCGGGATCACATAGGTTGAAATGTTATGTGCTTAAAGGATTGAGTTACTATTATAACTTGAAATATTTCAGTAGCTTTGAAAGGCAAGGGTAGCTTAAATAACTATTTGGGAAAGAAAATAATAAAAGTGAACACTTTGAATTATCTGATTGCCTTAGACATATTCTCTATTTCAGTTATAAATAAAAAATGAAGTAGTTCTGTTTAAAAATATACTAGATAAAAATGTATGCATTTCTTTGTTTTTATTGTGTTTTTGAAAAGAATACTTCTCAGCAGAGTGTTAATGATAAACCATAGGGGCCAAGCTAGGAGCAAACTCACTGGTGAAGACAATATGAATGGTAGGAAGAGAAGGACAGGTACCCCCACCTAGAACTGAAGGGGAGGGAGCATACAGGCCATATAAAGATACCACAGAAAGGTAATAATTTCTTTTTTCTTTTGAGTACCATACAGTCAGAACTTAGGAGAGGGTCTTTTACCAATCAGCATGATTTGGGCCTCATCATTTATTAAAATCAGAGCTACTCATTCCCCCTGTCCTTTAGTGACTAAACATACCCACTGTTGTACAAAGAATCACTGGACTCAGTTCACCCCACCTGTGACCTGTCTTTCTCAAGAGAAATCACAGGAGTTGCCAGTGCTCATTCATTTTGCTATCAGTGATGGACAGGGCCAGCTTTCATATGCCAGTTTGGATTGCACTCCTGTGATTCTGGGTCTGCTTCTGATAAGAGGGGCAGGTAGGATTTTGCCAGTTCATCCTGTCTTAAAGGAAGCAGGGAGCACAGATGCAACATGGCTGTGCAGGTGAGAGTGGTGAGCCTGTGTGAGGGATCGCTCCCCACTGTTGCTCTGCGTTTCTACAGATGCAAGAATAGGATATTTAGAGGCATCTTACAGATCTAATACGACACAGAAAGGAAATATGGAACAAACATGGTGTCCATTAGCTAGAGGAAATGAAAGGAAAAGAAGTTGAAGGAAGGAAGTGAAAGAATTAGAATAGAGACTAATTTTTATATTTGCAAAACCGAAGGAATTATTATTTCTTGCAATAAGAAAATGATAAGAAAAAGAGAATTCTACTCAGCTATTAAAAATAACACAATTATGTCATTTGTAGGAAAATGGATGGAACTCGAGAACATTATGCTTAGTGAGATCAGCCAGACACAGAAAGTGAAAGTTTTCACTCATAGGTGGAAGCTAGAGAGAAACTGGGAAATAAAGAAGACCTCAGATAAATGATGGGAGATGCTAGTGGAATGGGGAGGGGGAAGGAGAAAGGGGGAATCTGATGATGGTAACTATTCAAATAACCCTCTGTTCATACGTGAAGTTACTTGTAAGGATGTAAAGACTATGGGGAGTGGGGGAGCGGAGTGGGAACCGGAGGGAAACACACAACGCTCTGTGCATGTATGTATTTATCACTCTGAGCTTCACTATGATGTATAATTCTAACACACCAATAAAGTAAGAACGAAGGAAGGAATTGTGAT
>PVJS01059454.1:0-11513 GCA_004027185.1 Glis glis
GGGCGTTTTACCTCCGTGCTACACCCCCGGCCCTATTTTTTTATACTTTATTTTGAAACTGGGTCTCACGAAGTTGCGGAGGGCCTCACTAAGTAGAGAGAGAGAGAGAGAGAGAGAGAGAGAGAGAGAGATTTGAGGCTGGCCGCGAACCCGGATCCTCCGGTCTCCGCCTCCCAAAGTACTGGGACTACAAGCGTGTGCCACCACGCCCGGCTCTATCTTTTATACTTTATTTTGAAACGGTCTCACTAAGTTGCGGAGGCCTCACTAAGTAGATGAGGCTGGCCTTGAACCTGGATCCTCCGGTCTCAGCCTCCCAAGTACTGGGATTACAAGTGTGCGCCACCACGCCCGGCTTCTGAAACTTTTAAAATGTAATCAGTGTTCAAAAGCCTTCAAACTTGGGAGCATTTTGGACTTCAGATTTTTAGACTCAGGATACTCAGCTGGAAAAGCCTGTGCAGAATTTCCAACATCTGAAACCTGGAGCACTTCTGGCCCCAAGCACTTCAGATAAGAGCTATTCAGTCTACAGTATTCAATTTAAAGATGATACGGGCAGGAAGTAAAATTAGAAATGATTTTTATGTGTTGACTTTTTATTTACTTAGTAATTTTCTATCTTTTCCAAATTGTCATCAGTGCACTTTTTGTGTGTATACGTTTTAGGGGTACTGAGGATTGAACGTAGCGGTGTTCTACCTTTGAGCCACACCACCAGCCCTATTTTGTTTTTTATTTTGAATTGCTGAGGGCCTTGCTAAATTGCTGACTCTGGCCTTGAACCTGCGATCCTCCTCTCTCATCCTCCCAAGTACTGGGATTACAGGTGTCCTCCTCTCTCACCCTCCCAAGTACTGGGATTACAGGTATGTGCCACCACACCTGGCTCAACACACTTTTTATAATCATGAAAATATAACTTTAAAACTTACAGATTTTAGCTGGGCTAAAATTTTAGTGGTGGCGCACGCTTGGATCCCAGGTTCCCACCTAGCCTCAGCTACTTAGTGAGGCCTTCCACAATTTAGTGAGACCCTGTTTCAAATAAAAATTAAAATAGGACTGGGAGTGTGGCTTGGATATAGAACACCCCTGGGTTCAACCCCTCAGTACCACATATACACACACCAAAAAAAACTTAAAAGATTTTTTTTTTCCTGATTTAAACCTTTCAGGTAAAAGGTGACCCTTCTAAGAAAGAAATGAAAAAAGAAAATGATGAAAAGAGTAGTTCAAGAAGTTCTGGAGATAAAAAAAATATGAGTGATAGAAGTAACAAGTAAGGATTTATTTCTTATTTAACTTTGTGTTTGTTTTGTTTGGTGCTTGGTTAAATGTATTTTTTTGATAAGCAGACGTTTTGGTACATTAATTAATGAAGTAGTTCTCATTCTGTTTTCTTGTCTGGGGGGACATGGTCAGGACACAAGCCTCTGTCAAAAAAGAAGAGAAAAGGTCATTTGAGAAATCTGAAAAAAAAGAAAGCAAGGATACTAAGAAAGTCGAAGGTAAAGATGAGAAGAATGATAATGGAGCAAGTGGCCAAACTGCAGAATCGATTAAAAAAAGTGAAGAAAAGAAGCGAATAAGTATGCTATGTATCTTTCTTCTTGATCCCTTTCTAATGCATTCTACTACTTACTTTTTACAGTGGAAGGGAAAACCTGAGATTAAAAATCCAGGTGAATATTTACACTTTGTTGTTAGGTGTCTGTGGTAGGAAAGGAGACTTAGTAGGGCTGATTGTCTTCTCCTTTTCTACTCTTGAGAAACAAATGTATTCTTCCAGATAAGCTCCTTTAGTGAACTATTAAATCTGAGCTGACTTGGGCCGGGGGTATAGCAAAAATATCCGAGCTGACCGAAAAGGATCATTGATTTATAGTATTGAGCTAGGGTCTTTTGGTGTCATTGAAAGTATTTATGTTAGATTAAAATATTTTAAATCTTTACATTTAAGTCTTCAGAATAAGTAGGTTTTTAATTTCATACATTGGCTTATGACTCTCTAGCTAAGAACTCAGCATTTTTACATATTTATGTTCTTTTTCAACAAAATATTTTTTAGACATGTGTTTATCTCAATTTTTTCCTTTTAGGTTCAAAGAGTCCAGGACATATGGTAATACTAGACCAAACTAAGGGAGACCATTGTAGGCCATCAAGAAGAGGAAAATATGAGAAAGTAAGTCACTGAGAGTACATTATATGCTCTTTCAATTGTTTCTAAAAGTAGATTATTCTGTTATCTCTGGAACAATTTTTGTATACTTGCATGCTAAAAAAGCGTGAAAATCTAAGAAAAAAGGAAACCTGAAAAGTAAAACCCCAAATTATTTTAACTTGTAGTTCTCTTATAATTTTTTTTCTTTAGATTCACGGAAGAAGCAAGGAAAAGGAAAGAGCTAGCCTGGATAAAAAAAGGGACAAAGACTACAAAAGGAAAGAGATCCTGCCCTTTGAAAAGATGAAGGAGCAAAGATTGAGAGAGCATTTAGTTCGTTTTGAAAGACTGCGCCGAGCAATGGAACTTCGAAGGTAGGAAAAGAGTCTGTTTTATACTTACCTTTAAATACAGTAACATCTTTAACACTAGTTAAAACCCACATTTCTGGAAATTGTATTCTCACAGAAGACTGTTTGCCACTCAAAAGAAAAGCAGTGCTATTGAATGATTTCATAAATTCTCTTAACACTTTACAGTTTGCAAAGTGCTTTCCCATCTGTTATCTCCAATTTAACAATTTTGTAGGGTTAGTTATGTGCAATATTTAATACAAAAAATATGGAGGCCCAGAGAGGCTAAATGACTCCTCCAGTGCCACCTGGCTGATGAGTGGCAGAGTCGGGACTCAGATCCAGGTCTCCTGACTCCAAGTCCAATGCTCTTTGCTCTACTCCAAAGCTGCTGCCATAAAATACATGACTTTCAAGGAAAAATGGACTTTTAAAGTAGTCTCAAAGTGTTAGCTACAATATTAAATACTATGATGAATTTTTAACACATTTAGCCAGAAAAAAGGAGGGGGGCTGAGACAGGCGGATCGCAGGTTCATGGTCAGCCTCAGCCATTAGTGATGCTGTTTCAAACTAAAAAAATAAGTAATAGGGCTGGGGGTATAGCTCAGTGGTAGAACGCCCCTGGGTTCAATCCCTAGCACCAAAAATTTAAAAAAATGTTCTTTGGATAAGTGCCCAAGTGAAGGAAGAGTTATTGTATTCAAACTCTATTCTTAAGTAAGCATTCTCTTTAAAATAGACTGAAACATTTTGAAAATGATATATCAACAGATCATCATACGTTTCAGTTTACTTTCATGTATTAGTTTTTGGGTGCCACTTGAAATACTCTTGTGAACATGTTTTTAATATATTTTTTCCAAATGTTAACCTGTCTTACCCAGGTCACTTAGGGGATTTTATCTATTCATTCAAGAGTGTTAGGAGCCCCACATGGTGGCGCACGCTTGTAATCTCAGTAACTTGGGAGGCTGAGACCGGAGGATGGCAGGTTCGCAGCCAGCCTCCGCAACTTAGGGAGACCCTGTTTCAAAATAAAAGAATAAAATAGGGCTGGGGTTATAGCTCAGAGGTAGAATGCCCCTGGGTTCAATCCCCAGTACCAAAAAAAAAGTGTGTTAGCAACTACCAGAGGTGCTTTTAGCAACTTAGATAATACAACCATTACCATACAGCTTTAGTGAGAGGGGAGACTCTTTGCAGCACTCACACCCATTCCCCTCCTCTTTGGGTAAAGTCCCAGTGTGCTCAGCTTCCTGCTTTAGCTGACAGCAGGCCAGGAGAGAGTGGAAGTGGGCGCTACTAGGGCAGTGATGCTCACATCCACCCCACCAGCACTCCTCTTTCACTTTTGAGGTGGAGCATCACTGCGTTGTCCGGGCTGACCTTAAACTCCTGAACTTGGGGGTTCTTTATCTTAGTTTCCCAAGTAGCAGGGACTACAGGCATGCAGCACTGCAGACAGCCCCAAATCCCTTTGAAATAAAAAATTGTGGCAAATGCCTCTTCACACTCCTGAAATGAAATGCTGTATAACATACCTACGTATACAAATAATTTCCAGAAAATTAATGTAATGACTTACCTGTAATATAAATAAGAACAGTAATTTATAACAAAACATATATTCCATATTCAAATGTTTAGGCATGACTCTGTAGAAGACTTAATGAAGTAGTCAGATGTTTGTGCCCTATTTAGACTCACTGTGAAAACTACAAATACTGACTGACTGGTGAGTCGATACCAGGAGTAGTGTTGACATTATGACATGATTTCTGAAATGTGAACAACTCTTGGTGAAGTCTCAGAATAATTTTCCCTCTATTCACATGGAGTTGCATTACTGAAAAATTTTGTATATAAAAACCACGCATAAGCCAACATACAAGCCCACCATGTATTAAAAATGGAGTTAAGTTCTAGGCTCAGGTGTTTTCTAAAGTTTTTTTTTTTTTTAATGACATGAATGTCCACTGTGGCATTTGAAAGGCAGGAGTGTTGGATAGTTTTTGTTTTATAGGACTACCCTGACAATTCATGCATCATAAGGTAGAGTCCTTGGTCCCTAGCCACTAAATACTAATAACAGCCCCATGGTCATTGTGATAAAGTTCCCCATCAGTTTCCATAGGAGTCACATTGACCCATTGAGAACCACTGGGTTGCTAGAGGAAGACATGTTCATGGATATAGAAGTATGCTCACTGCCTGAGAGTGAGGAAATGACCGGAACACTATGAGAAGTCTATTATGATACGTCAATTAAGTCCAGCAAACGATTGAACTACCTCTCAATCAAAAAACATGTTACCCAGAGCCACCTATTAGGAGCCAGTGGACACTCCAAAAGGGCCCTTTAAGGGCACTATTTTGTTATAAGAAACATTTGCTATCATTGATGTTTAAGGTTATAATCCCAAGTCATCAAAATAAAGTATATACCTTATTTAAGAAGCTAGAATATATGCTAGACATGGTAAAGTTTTCTATCAAAAGCAATTGATAGAAGATAGTTTTTAAAATTCATATATGTAGACTATCTCCTTTTTTAGAATTGTCAATTTAGTGGGCTATTATAGTGGGGTTTTTATTTAAACAGGAATCGTCTAAAAGGCAACTATTCTATAAAAATTTAGCTGCTTAGTTGACAGTTTTATAAATAAGTGATAATATTGGAATCTGTTTAAAGTTTTATTTTGAGTTCTCTTTCCAATTACATTAAAACTACTGAGATTAAATTGACGTTTAAAATTGACAACCTCAAGGGAAAATTCAAAAGCTATTCTCTTTCACACAGTGCTAGCATAATTTAAGTATTCCTAATACTGATTTTTGTTAGACGAAGAGAGATTGCAGAAAGAGAGCGTCGAGAGCGAGAACGAATTAGAATAATTCGTGAACGGGAAGAACGGGAACGCTTACAGAGAGAGAGAGAGCGCCTAGAAATTGAAAGGCAAAAACTAGAGAGAGAGAGAATGGAACGCGAACGCTTGGAAAGGGAACGCATTCGTATTGAACAGGTGCAGTCAGAAAATCTTTTCATCTTAAATAACTCACCTTTTTCAAACCCTGTGATTTTTGCCCTAAAATTTGCTTTACTTATTGTAAAGCTTCATAGAATGAGTTCAGCTAATAAGCAATTAAGTATCCCTGAAAGACAACCATGAATTAGGTACTAGTTAAAATAACGTTTAATAGTGACTCTGTTCTAGACAGTTGGTAATAGCCCCAGCTCTGCAATGTAATGGCAGCCTAGTAGTCTGAGCATAGGACTGTGAGTCCAGAGTAGTTGTGACCCAGGCTCTGTCACTGTCCCCGTCTTGGAAAATAATAGGTATTTTCTCACATGTCATAGTGGGAGCGATTTCCCAAGGCTGGAAGGAAATAATGCCTCTCTGCACAATTGCAACCCAGGGTTTTAAGGCACTTAATTTTGTACATATTCCCTTTAGGGGCTTTTGTTTTAGTGAAATGATTAAACTAAATCTGACCTTCCCAAATACTTGCCAGCTTTCACCACTCAACCCCTGTTACTGTTAATGTTACAGAACAGTAGCTGTAGTCTAGATTATTGAAATCAAATTTGTTCATCCCAGGTGTGTGTTTTGCTTGGTGCTTACCTGTGATGGTTTTTTAATGACCACATTAAGACACAGTTGCATGTATACTTACCTTATGTCTTCATTTTGTGTTGGTTGGTTCTTCCTTCTGTGTCATCTGAAGGAACGTCGTAAGGAAGCTGAACGGATTGCTCGAGAACGAGAAGAACTCAGAAGGCAGCAGCAACAACTGCGTTATGAACAGGAGAAAAGGAATTCTCTGAAACGTCCTCGTGATGTAGATCATAGGTAGTTGTTTACTTTCTTCTCTAACACATTTGCTCTTATTCCTACTGAGCCAAGACGACAGAGTTAAAAAGTATAGGGCCTGTAATGCCAGTACTGGAGGGGATAAGATAGGAGGATCGCGGTTCACAGCCAGCCTCAGCAACTTAGTGAGGCTCTCTGCAATTTAGTGAGGCCCTGTTTCAAAATAAATATAAAATAGGGCGGGGGGTGTAGCTCAGAGGTAGAATGCCCCTGGGTTCAATCCCTAGTACTACATACACACACAAAAAAAGGTATAGGCTCCCATACCTGGAATAAAAGGTCCTGGCCACCATAGATGGGAAGGATTCCAGTAGTGAGGTGGATGCAGTGCACTGCCAAGTAGGAATCATCTGCTTTTCTTCCCTTTATGCCCAATGATTTTCATTATGACTGTAATACATGGTCATAGTAGGCTTTGGTAGTGGTTCTCAAACTCAGACCTGTTGTGAAAGTTTTTACCAGTAGTCCAGATAACATTAAAATGGAAGTCCAAAACTTGGGAATACTGAAATGTGGATTCTTTGGGGCATTTACATTCATGCTTCTGGATAGGTATTAAAAATATAAGAGCTGGGCGTGGTGGCGCACGCTTGTAATCCCAGTACTTGGGAGGCGGAGACCGGAGGATCCAGGTTCACGGCCAGCCTCAGCTACTTAGTGAGGCCCTCTGCAACTTCGTGAGACCTGGTTTCAAAATAAACTTTAAAAAATAGGGCCAGGGGTGTAGCTCGGAGGTAGAACGCCCCTGGGTTCAATCCCCAGTTTTGCAAAAAAAAAAAAAAAAAAAAAAAAAATATATATATATATATATATATACATTAATTTTCTTAGTTATAAATTCTCTGAGCTTTACTTGATTGTGTGAAATGAATGAATTGTGCTTAAGACTTGTCTTTCCAAAGTTAAAAATAACTAAAAAGGTTGTGGACTGCTGATTAGAGTGTATTTTAGCATGGTGTCAAATGTTTTATCTTTTCCATTTCATGATTCTAAAACAGGCAGTTTTTCAGCTTTTTTTCTTTTCTGTTTAAATTTCTGTAACATTATATAACGTGATTTAGCAATTCTAGTAGATTGTGCTCCTAACTGAACGTGTTGTGTCCTGAGTTTAGTAGCTTCTTGTGTACACAGTTCTAACACGTGGTATGTATGACTTCAAGTGAGTGGTTTTTGATTATTGTAAAAGTAATTTCATATAAATGAGCAAAAATTTCTCTTCAAGGCGAGATGATCCTTACTGGAGCGAGAATAAAAAGTTGTCTCTAGATACAGATGCGCGATTCAGCCATGGGTCCGACTACTCTCGCCAGCAGAACAGATTTCATGACTTCGATCACCGTGAGCGGGGCAGGTTTCCAGAGAGTTCAGCGGTACAGTCTTCATCTTTTGAAAGGTAGATATGTTGAAAATTGTTCTGTTTAGTACGTGGTCCTTGCTGATGCTAACTCTGGTTCTCTATTAAAATATTAAGAAGTACACCAGCTGGGCATGGTGGTACACGCCTGTAATCTTAGTATTTGGTAGGCTGAGCCAGGAGGATTCCTCGGTTTGAGGACAACCTCAGCAATTAGTGAGACCCTGTTTCAAAATAAAAAATAAAATAGGGATGGGGGTGTAGCTCAGAGGTAGAATGCCCCTAGCTTCAATCCCCAGAACCACACATACACACAAATCCCAAGTCATGGGACCAAGCATGGTGGTACACACCTAAAATCGCAGTACTTGGGGGGCTGAGACAGGAGGATTCCAAGTTCGAGACCAGCCTGGGAAACTTAGCAAGATTCTGTCTCAAAATAAAAGATAAAAAGGGCATGGGGGTGTAGCTTAGTGGTACAGTGCCACGAGGTTCGTCCCTAGTGCTGCAAAAACAAAACAAAACAAAACAAGAAGTACTGAATCATGAGGCTGGGGATGTAGCTCAGTGGAGTAGAGTGCTTGCCCAGCATGTATGAAGCCTTTGGTTTGATGCTCACCACAGTAGAAAAAGGAGAAGTAGTAGAAACAAGCCAGAACGAGTGTATAGAACAAATTGTATTTTGTTTGGGTGGGATTTTGTTCATGTGGATGTGGTTCAGTATTTACAATTAGTCCAATAGGCCACCATAGCAAAGTTAAATAGGTCGGCTTTATCTTCTCACTTTCAAAACTGAGTGGAAACACTGTTGGTTGTACATGTGCCTCAGCTGTTAGGAACAGTAAAACATTCTTCATTGACTTCAGTGTTTGGTAGCATTTCTCCTGGATGCTAAAAACCACCTATCAGCCAGGCATGGTGGCTGGCACACGCCTGTAATCCCAGTACTTGGGAGGCTGAGACAGGAGGATCACAGGCTCAAGGACAGCCTCAGCAAGTAGTGAGAGTCTCATCAGCCTAGTGTGACCCTGTTTCAAAATAAAAATAGGGCTGGGGGTGTAGCTCGGAAGTAGAACACACCTGTGTTCAATTCCCAGTACCAAAAAGTAAAAAATCTAACTATCATACTGGACGTTTAGCTCAATTTAAAAGAAAATTCTTAGCCAGGCGTGGTGGTGCATGCTTGTAATCCCAGTACTTGGGAGGCTGAGACAGGAGGATTGCAGGTTTGCGGCCAGCCTCATCTACTTAGTGAGACTCTGCAACTTAGTGAGACCCTGTTTCAAAAATAAAAAATAAAAAATAGGTCTGGGGGTGTAGCTCAGAGGTAGAATGCTCCTAGGTTCTATCCCTAGTACCGCAAAAAAAAAAATGAAAAGAAAATTCTTATAATCAATAATTTGGTGACCTTGCCTAACTTAAGTTCCTTTTTAAAGGAAGTGACATGGGTTAGAGGTTATACAAATAAAGTTAAGACAAATAAGACAGAGTAAGTGCTTAGGACCCATGCTCTTTGTTTCTCATCAATAGGCGGGAGCGCTTTGTTGGTCAAAGTGAAGGGAAAAAAGCTCGGCCGACTGCACGAAGAGAAGACGCAGGCTTTGAGAGGTATCCCAAAAGCTTCAGTGATTCCCGAAGACATGAGCCTCCACCGCCAAGAAATGAACTCAGAGAAACAGACAGACGAGAGGCCCGAGGGGAGCGAGACGAGAGGAGAGCCGTGATCCTTCACGACAGGCCCGACATCACCCACCCGAGACACCCCCGAGAAGCAGGGCCCAACCCTTCCAGACCCACCTCCTGGAAGAGCGAAGGAAGCATGGCCGCCGACAAGCGGGAGGCAAGGTAGCCGCGTACTTGTTAATACTGCCCAGGGGTGTAGAATGCGTTTGGGTTTTTAAAAATGACAATGACATTTTGGTCATGTATGGCTTTGTATTGTTAACAGAGTTGAAAGACCAGAACGGTCCGGGAGGGAAGTATCGGGGCACAGCATGAGAGGTGCTCCCCCTGGGAGTCGCAGCAATGCTGCGGGCTACGGAAGCAGAGAGGGAGACAGAGGAATCATTTCAGACCGAGGAAGCGGAGCCCAGGTAAATGCTGAGGACGGTGTGTTGGCAACTCATTAGAAATAAACGTAGAGAGCCTATGAGGTTAATATGAATATAGGGTGTCTTTTTCTTTCTTTCTTTTTTTTTGTGGTGCTGAAAATTGAACCCAGGGCATTCTACTTCCAGGCTACACCCGCAGTCCTATTTTTATTTATTTATTTATTTATTTATTTATTTATATTTATTTTTATTTTTGCGGGACTGGGGATTGAACCCAGAGGCGTTCTACCTCCAAGCTGCACCCCCAGCCCTATTTTTTATCCTTTATTTTGAAACCAGGTCTCGCGAAGTTGCGGAGGGCCTCACTAAGTAGCTAAGGTTGGCCGCGAACCCGATCCTCCGGTCTCCACCTCCCAACTATTTTCTATTTAGAAATAGTGTCTCACTAAGTTGCTGAAGGTGGCTTCAAGCCTGAGTCCTCCTGTCTCAGCCTCCCAAGTACTGGGATTACAAGTACATGCCACCATACCCGGCTTAGAATATTTTATATTTTTAAATTGATTTTGGGGGGGGTACTGTGGATTGAACCCAGAGGCATTCTACCTCCAAGCTACACCCCCCAGCCCGATTTTATTTATTATTTTGAAACAGGGTCTCACTAGGTTGCTGAGAGCCTCGCTAAGTAGCTGAGGCTGGCTTTGAACCTGCGGTCCTCCTGTCTCAACCTCCCAGTACAGGCGTGCACCACCATGCCCGGCTTTTAAATTGCTTTTTATTCTTGTGACACTTGACTGACTTGAATATTTTGTAAGTTAATGAATGGGACAAAGGAATGTATGTTTATCTCTTAACAATTCAAATGAACAAAAACCCTTTGCCCAGTTTAAAGGCATTGATGAAATACTAGTATATGAGTTGACAGTAGCATAAATAGAATATACTCCTATAAATTATGTACCAAAAGGGATCTGAGCCAGGCATGGGGGCGCACACCTGTAATCTCAGTACTTGGGAGGCTGAGCTGGGAAGATCGCAGGTTCAAGGACAGCCTCAGCAACTTAAGTGAGACCCTGATTCAAAATAAAAAGGGCCGGGGGTGTCGCTTGGAGGTAGAAGCCCCTGGGTTCAATTCCTGGTACCACACACACACCCAGAGGGCTTCTGAAGTGTGTTCACTGGACTCTGGTGCTTTGTTTTGCATTTGAATACGTATTCCGTTTTGTAATGACATTTTGTACTCTTTTGGCATTCTCTCTAATATCACTGTACATTGCTTTGTCCAGCACATGTGTGAAGCAGGTTTGGGCCGTGAGCACTGTGAGTTTTAATGTCTAATAACAGAAGTGTTTGATAGACAAGTTCATTTAGCTATTTAATCTGAAGAGAACTTTTAAAACTGGGTATATACTCTAGATCTTCTGCCTTATTTAGAGTAAAAGTTAAAGTCTCACAGACTAGTCTTCTGCATTCAGCTGTCCTTTCAGAAAATGTGTCCTGAAGAGATACTGTCCCTCCCATGAAAATTCTTTCTCTTTCGTACTGTTGGTCTGTAAGTTGTTTCGCCACTGTTGTAGCTAAGCCTTTGTCTGGATAGCTTCAGTTGTATTTCCTATAGACTAGGTGTCTCAACTCTTGAGTCCTCCTCTCCTCTCCTTCCTTCCTTCCTTCCTTCCTTCCTTCCTTCCTTCCTCCCTCCCTCCCTCCCTCCCTCCC
>PVJS01059455.1:0-11512 GCA_004027185.1 Glis glis
AGATGCGTTTTTCCTCGGAAAGAGTCGCACACACTCTACGCGGCTTCTACCTCTTTTATCTAAGTCCCCACCTATCAGAATCCTGCTGCCTACATTCAGGGCAGGGCTTTCTGTTTAATCTGCTGTTATACACCCAAAATCACATAATCTTGGGTGTGTCATGATCAGGTCAAGTTGACAACCTAGATTAACTATCACAACAGGTGTTTGAGAAATAAGCTAAACTTATAAAGTGATGGGCTTCGTGGCTCCATCCCAGACCCACTATAATGTGCATTTCTCTGACAAAGTGGAGCATCTTTTCAAATGGCCATCTTCTTTAAATTGGTAATTCCTTTCATTTTCCCAATTTTTAATTTTTTTATTTATAGGGTCTCTGGGTTTATTAGAGATATGAAAAAAAATCTGTTACATGTGTTGTGCATCTCTTTCTCTCCTTCTCTCATTTACTTATTTTTGTGTTTAAGATAAACATTCAGACTAAAGCAAGAAGCCTATCAGGCGATTCTGCTGAGAATCCCTTGCTGAGAACCACCAAGGGATATCGGAACTATACTAACCATAAGAGTCTGTTATTTGTCTAGGAATGTTGGGTGCTTATTTCTGCCCTTTTCCTCTACAAATCTATAATTCAGTGTCCTTAGTGAATAGCAATGTAAAGATAGATTAGTACTGTTGGAGTATCCAAGATTTTTTTCACTCCTCTTGACATCTTTAAGTAAAATATCACTAAAATAAGACACTTCAGAATAACCCAGAAATACGTGTGTGATTGTTAAATCCAGAACAGTATCAAGCCAAATACATATATTTGTGACATTTCATTTTTAATTTTTTAAAAATATCAGACTGATTTGCATTCTAAAAACATTTTCTTATTTTATATAAATTAATAATTTATGTAAATGGGCAATCCTTGGGAAAAAAAACTTCATTTAACCAAAATCCATTTAAAGTCATACCCAATGCTAAAAATTAGAAATTTTTAAGCCCTGTTTTAATCAGGTTAAGAAAATAAGGTCTCTTAGACTCACCAAGAATCCTTAGAGTCCTGTATCTCCTCCATTGCGTATAAGCTTTAGACAAATACCCTAAGTGACTGGACATGCTTGTGTTCCTGGCAGGTCATTATCTCCTCCTGAGGCAGCCCATTCTTTAGGGAACACTGATTCCCATTGTTGTAACTGGAGCTGATGTCTCCCTGACTTCACCTCTTTCATACTCCTGCTCTGACCTTGTGGAGCCATAATAACGATTGTGTTATTATTTGGGGACAGTCAATGTATCCTCTTTCATTCTAATTGCATCAGCAGCTTCTCCTATTTCCATGGCTCTTTACAGTCCTATCCTCCAATTCTGAGCCTGCCCTCCAGCTTCGAGAGATATTCTTGGTGACTAGAGTGGAGGAGAGGAACAAACCAGTAAGTCGTTTGTTCTAAATATGCTTCTATGGACTCCACTCAAAGATGGCTGCCACATCAATAGAAGACTTAGGAAAATTGCCCTTTATCTTGGAAGCAAAAAAGAAACAGGAATTACATAATAGAAATTCTTTTTATTCCTTTGCGGTGCTGGGGAATCAAACCCAGGGCCTTGCACATGCTAGGCAAGCGCTTTGCAACTTAATAGCCTCATCATAGCAATTCTAAATAGAAAATTAGGAGTTGTTGCTTGCAAAGACAGCAAAGTGAAGACTTCTCTCCCTACTTTTCTCTGAAATGGACTGGAGGCTTCAACTTTATTTTCAGCATCCTTCAAATTTTTCCTTAGACTGTGCACTCAGAGTTTCTCGACATCAGTTTTAAATACTAATGGAATTCTCCAGTTATTTCCTCCTTGGCATATTAGTCGGTGTTATGTTAAATTTATCATTTGGCCATTTTTCCTCTCTTGCATCTTAATGAGGAGTGCTACGCCTTGCCAGTATCTGCAACTTGGGATTTTTCTCAAACTGATTCTTATTATGAATAAATCACTGCTCAGACTTGCTTTCAGCTGTTTAAAGAGCAACAATAAAAAAAAAGAACATGTCCTTGCTGGAAAATACAAAAACCAACTATTGCCTTTATGTAATTATCTCATCTCTAATTTTCTAAGAAATAAATATTGGAATTAGGATAGACTTCCTCTGTGGTGTATTACATGCTTTATTATTAGAAAAATATTGAAAAATATAGTAAAATTTACTAAAATTGTGTTTCTTTAAATTTGGCATGCTATCTGAGTTTTTCCCATACTAAAAATTATAGGCAAAATCTATTAAATTTGCTTTGCACCATCTCCACCTTCACACCAGCAGTCCCTGTGTATTCCATTTTAGTGTGAATGGCACAATCTCCCAACCAGTGACCTCATCCGATCCCCGAGAAGCATCCCAGACTCTTTCCTCTCCCTCAGTTCTCATATCCAGTGGATCTGGCCCAGCCTACTTCTTCCTGTTCCTTTCCACCCTGGATCTGTCTTTGCTCCTGGCTTCCAAATTGGCCCCTTCTTTGCCAATCACTATCTACCCAGTGCTGTGGAATTACAGACATTCAGACCCAGTCATCTTCCTCTTTAAAATGATTTAAGGGCTCTTCGTTTTCTTCAAGATAAAGGGCAAACCTTTAGCACAGTATTCAAGGTTCATCAGAACCTCACTACGGTTTATGTTTCCAGTTTACGTCCCTCCATGTCCTTACACGGGCTCTTCAGTTCAGCTATACTCAGGTATTTGCTACTTTTTGAGAGCACCATTCATTTTTCTTTTGGAATTTCCTTTTCTTCACTCCCTCTTTCTCTTTCTCGTTCTCATTCTCTTTCTCCCTCCCTATTTCTCTCCATTCTTCACTCAGCATTATGGGATTCATTTATTATCAGCAAAGAACTACCTTATTCTTTTTATGAACTTCAGAGTTGGTTCTTTTATTTAATTAAATCCATCTTTGCCAGACATTTAAATATTTATGATCTTTTTCTATGATGGCCAAAGCTTCATCAAATATTGTTATATTGTTGTATACATTAATCTTTAGGTAGATATATCTATAGAATGCATGTATAAACAAAGAAATGTGAGAATAAAGAAACATATTTTTAGTAGATATGCCAATTTCCTTCCTTAAAGTTTGTGTTAATTTACATCCCTCAACTTATTAACATGCTTGCTTCCCCCCTCTTTACTATCAATGAGTGGTATCAATTATTCTTGTTCATCTGATGAGTGAAAAGTAGAATTTCACTTTAGTTATGTTACTCCCATTCTTCAATTTTTTATATTGTGAAATATTTCATACATACAATACAATGTATGTCACATATAAGTAATTGTAAATTAATCATACAAAAACCTGTGTATCTACCACCTAGCTTAAAAAGTAGATCATTATCTATTGGAGGCCGCTCTAACTTTGCCATGAAGTAGACAAAGTCAAGCCAACTTGAAAATAAGTGGTAAGGGTGATTTAGGATGTCCAAGGATGTGCTGTATGAATCTCCAGAACTTATTGTAGTCAGCACTATGCTATGTGGCTCCTGAGGTTACTTTGCCCAAGGATGCCCTATGTGGATCCCAGAGGTCACTACTAATGACACAAGTCAGACACTAACTAGCTGCAACCCTGGGCAGTGAAGTTGGGCTCCTGCTCTGGTGTGGGCTGGAAGTCACTGAAATGCTAATGGGAAACAGAAGGAGCAGGAAGAGAGAAGGACTGCTTAGGTTGGAGATTGCAATACTCCTCTTTCTTGGAGACACTTAATAGACCAAAACCAGTTTTCAAATATATAGCAATAAAAGATGGAGAACAACCATTTTTCTTAGAATAGACATAAGAAAAAGAGCTATGTTTGGAGTATCTCATTTATCAATTATTAACTCATCTGGGAAAGAAATAATTTGCTTAATGACCAAAGGAATTGTGTCATTCCAAAGGAGACTGTAACTAGGTGTTTTAAATAGGGGCTCATGCACTGGGGTCAAAGGGACAAGAGGATCTGTTATTTCCCTTTACTGGTTAGTATGGCTAAAGACTAGTTGAAAGCTCATGTACATTCTTTTCAGCTAGTGTGGACATCTTGATTCATTTTAATCAAGATCTGGCACTATTTGGGAAAAGCAACCTGGTATAAAGAAATGAAAGTTAGGAGATAACATTTCTTAATTTATCTCAGCTAAAATATTTGTAATTGATTCATCTGGCTTGTTTGATAATGAAAATCAAAATTTAAATATATTAACATAATAAAGCTTTTAAACTTATACCTATAGATAACATTTATATTTCTAATATCAAAAGTCCCTGGCAAATCATTTTAAGTGGAATTTTGGCAAAAAGAGGTGGAAAGTTTTTTTACATGGTATATTTGCTATCTGCCTTTTCCCATAACTGTTAATTTCAAATTAATGAATATTTCTCTTAACCATTTTACTAATACAAATATTGCTCCTCCTTCAGGTCTTTTTTGTTTTATATAAAGCTTAAATAAGCATCTAAAATGAATGAAATTTTTTATTATTTTATTTTGAGGAAAGCCTCTCAAATCAATTTCTACAGGAAATCGAATGGTGTCATTTGATTTCCTGAATCATGATCTACAGAGTAGACTTGAATATAGTAAAAGGCTAGAGTAGTTTTCCAGTACTTTCTGTATGTTTTCTTTAGTTTCCACTTTCACAATGGGGAATCTTTGTTTTCTTTCCAATTCAAACAACATTGTACAACCTTTTAATAGAGAGGGCTTTTTTTATTCTGTAGATCCTCATTGTTTTAGAAAGAATGTGTACCTTTTTGGAAGAGTTCTTTAGTAAATGCAGGTTCTTATTTATTAATCAAAAACATTTTTAACCCATTTAGAGTTAGAGACTTCTTTTCCTGGTAATATGCAGGACTACTTTATTTGGGCAAATAAAGAAATATCAAAGAAATAATAAAGAAAAATCAAAGAAAGTAAAATATATTTCTTAAAACATCTTTTAAATCTTAAAATCAACTAATGATATATTTAGGGATCACAAGGCTAAAATCTGAGGGAAAATAGAACTCAGAGAGATCAGTAGAACACTGGAACTAGTCTTGCCACTGAACATGCATTATTTCAGAAGTCATAAACTTTGGATTTAGTAGCTTATGAAAATTAAAAGGACAAAATTAAAACTCAGGGCCCCATGAAACAGGGAGTTTAATCAAAGACCTTTGTACCAAAGAAATAATGACTGCAATGGCATGAAGAATATTGTAGTGTGGTGAAAATAGTCTATATTTGAAAAAATAGGGATAATCTCAATTTGGTGAAAAAAATTAACTTACAGACCCAAGAAGCAAATGAACCTCAAGAAGGATGAATACAAATAAAGGCATACTTAGCCAAATATACTCAAACTGTTGACAGTCAAAAATGAAGAGAAAATCTTGAAAAAATGACACATTACCTACAGGGGAATAATAATAATAAGGTTGGCAACTGACTTCTCATAAAAAATAATGAAGGTAAGAAGACAGTGTCTTATTTTCAAAATGCTGAAAGGAAAATATCTGTCAACATAGAAGTCTATGTCTAGTAAAACTATCCTTTTAAAATGAAGATAAAGACAGAAAAATAAAAACTAGAGGTAATTCACTTCCATTAGATATGCTCTATAAGAAAAGGTGCAGAAGTTTTCTACCTGAAGAAAAATTATACCAGATGGTAATTTGAATAACAGGAAGAAATGAAGAACATCAAAAATGGTGTGTAGGTAAAAGTGATATATATATATATCACTTTTTATATATATATATATATAATTAGTATAGAATATTAGATTGTATCATTTGATTTCTGAGTCACCAACCATAAAATATTAGTGAATCTATTACTTGAAGTCTTGTGTAGGCTTCCAGTACTTACTGTATGCTTTTTTATTTTTAATTTTAGTTTTCACTTCCACCATGGGAAATTTTTATTTTTATTATTTAAACATAATATAACTTTTTAAATAAGGACTTTATTCTCTAAATTCTCACATTTTAGAAAGAATATATACATATTTTATTACTATTCTTTTTTGTGTGTGTGTGGTACTGGGGATGGAACCCAGGGGCATTCTACCTCTGAGCTAACCCCCAGTCCTATATTTTATTCTTTATTTTGAAACAGGGTCTTGCTAAGTTGTGGAGGGCCTCACTACGTAGCTGAGGCTGGCCGCGAACCCAGATCCTCCTGTCTCAGCCTCCCAAGTACTGAGGTTACAAGTGTGTGCCAGCACTCCCAACTACTATTCTTTTTTTCTTTTTTTTGTGTGTGTGGTACTGGGGATTGAACCCAGGGGCATTCTATCTCTGAGCTACACTCCCAGACCTATATATATATATTTTTGGAACAGGGTCTTGCTAGGTTGATAAGAGTCTCACTACTTGCTTAGGCTACCCTCAAATCTGTGATCCTCCAGTCTCAGCCTCCCAAGTACTGGAATTACAGGCATGAGCCACTGCGCCTGACTCTTACTATTCCTAATGCATTTAAAGAATATCTGCTGGCTTACAGAAAAAGATTATTTCTCTATAATTTTTATTTTTAAATTTTTTCATTTAATTTTAATTTTAATTTTTAATTTTTAATTTATTGGTGCCTGTAATCATACATCTTGATGGGTTTCAGGGTGGTAGAACTATACATGCACACATCGGTCAATTAGTCCTCCCCAATTCCCACCCCCATTCTCTTCCCCTTCCCTCCTTTTCATGCTTAGCATAGTAGTTGACTTTGATAAATTTGTGTATGTACATCCCGTGCATTATGGGTTTTCCTTCTTCCTCCCCCCCTCCATCAGTTAGGTCGCCTTCTTTACTCATGTAAGGTTTTTGTCATCTTTGTCTGGACTCCCTCCTACGCCCTATTCTCCCTAGGTTCCGCATATTAGGGAGAGCATACGACTTTTCACTTTTTGTGACTGACTAATCTCACTTAGCATAATGTTCTCTAATTCCATCCATTTCCTGCAAATGACATAATTTTGTTCTTCTTTATGGCTGCATAAAATTCCATTGTGTATATATCCCATAGTTTTGTAATCTATTCATCTGTTGATGGACATTTTGGCTGGTTCCATAGTTTGGCAATTGTGAATTATGCAGCTATAAACATAGATTTGCATGCATTAGTCTGGTAGTTTGGTTTCCATTCTTTTGGGTAGATACCTAGAAGTGGTATTGCTGGGTCAAATGGTAGGTTCTTCTGAGGATCCTCCACACTCTTTTCCAAAGTGGTTACACTAATTTGCAATCCTACCAAAGTGTATCAGAGCTCCTACTTCTCTATATCCTTGCCAGCATTTGTTATTGTTTGTGTTTTTAATGATTGCCATTATAATTGGGGTTAGGTGAAATCTCAGGGTAGTTTTGATTTGCATCTCTCTGATTGCTAATGATGTTGAACATTTTTTCATACATTTATTAGCCATCTGTATTTCTTCTTTTGTGAAGTGTCTATTTAATTCTCTTGCCCCAGTTTTTGGTTGCATTGTTTGTTTTTTTAGCAGTGAGTTTCTTGAATTCTCTGTATATTCTAGATATTAGTCCTCTATCAGAGGAGTAGATGGCAAACATCTTCTCCCATTCTGTCGGCTCTCTGTTGAGATTCTTGATAGTTTCCTTTACTGTGCAGAAGCTCTTCAGTTTAATGCAATCCCACATATTGATCCTCTTTTTAACCTCTTGTGCTTTTGGGGTCTTGTTGAGGAATTTTTTACCTGTGCCTATGTGTTGAAGAGTTGGATCTATGCCCTCTTTAAGTAGCTGCAAGGTCTCTAATTTCCAGGCCTTTGATCCATCTTGAATTGACTCTTGTGCAGGGTGAGAAAGTGGGGTTTATTTCTGTTTTTCTGCATGTGGTTAACCAGTTTTGCCAACATCATTTGTTGAAGAGGCTATCTTTTTCCCAGTGTATGTTTTTGGCACCTTTGTCAAAAATCAATTGGCTGTAAGTGTGTGGATTTGTTTCGGAGTCTTCTATTCTGCTCCATTGGTCTATGTGTCTGCTTTTGAGCCAATACCATGCTCTTTTTATTACTATGGCTCTGTAGTATAGTTTGAAGTCAGGTATTATGATGCCTCCTGCATGGTTCTTGTTGCTGAGAACTACTTTGGCTATTCTGGGTTTTTTGTTATTCCAAATGAATTTAAGGACAGATTTTTCTATGTCTGTGGAGAATGACCTTGGTAATTTAATGGGTATTGCATTGAATCAGTAGATCACTTTTGGAAGCATGGCCATTTTGATGATATTTATTCTGTCTATCCAAGAGCATGGCAGGTGTTTCCATCTTCTAAGATCTTCTACAATTTCTTTTTTCAATGTTTTATAATTTTCCTTGTAGAGATCTTTTATCTCCTTGGTTAGGTTTATTCCTAAGTATTTTATTGTTTTGGGAGATATCATGAGTGGAAATGTTTTCTGGATTTCTTTTTCAGTGGATTTATGGTTGGCATATAGAAAAGCTTCTGATTTTTTAAGATTGATTTTGTATCCAGATACTTTGCTGAATTTGTTGATCAGTTCTATATGCCTTTTGGTTGAGTTTGTTGGGTCTTTTAAGTATAATATCATGTCTTTTGCAAATATATATGTCTTCTTTTCCTATTTGCCCTCCTTTGATTTCCTTCTCCTGCCTTATTGCTCTGGCTAGAGTCTCTAGTACTATATTGAAAAGGAGCAGTGACAGTGGACATCCTTGTCTCATTCCTGTTTTTAAGGGGAACTCTCGAAGTTTTTCCCCATTCAATACAATGTTGGCTGTGGGATTATTGTATATTGCCTTTATTATGTTGAGGTATGTTCCTTCTATTCCGATTCTCTGCACTGTTTTTATCATGAATGGGTGTTGGATTTTGTCAAATGCTTTTTCAGCGTTTATTGAAATGATCATGTGATTTTTGTCTTTAGTTCTGTTTATGTGGTGAATGACATGGATTGTTTTTCATATGTTGAACCAGCCTTGTATGGTTCAACATGGGATGAACTGTGGGATGGGATGAACCGGACTTGGTCATGGTGTATGATTTTCTTGACATGGTTTTGAATGGGCGTTGCTAGTATTTTGTTTAAAAGTTTTTCGTCTAAGTTCATCAATGATATAGGCCTGTAGTTTTCTTTTCTTGAGTTGTCTATTTGGTTTTGGTATTAATGTGATGTTGGCTTCATAGAATGTATTTGAGAGAGTCCTGTTCCTTTCTATTTCATGGAATAACTTGAAGAGTATTGGGATTAGTTCTTCTATAAAGGTTTTATAAAATTCACCTGGGAAACCATCTGGTCTTGGGCTTTTCTTTGATGGTAGGCTCTTTATGGCTGCTTCAATCTCTTTGATTGCTATTAGTCAGTTTAAATTTTCTATATCTTCTTGATTCAACGTAGGAAAGTTGTACATGTCTAGGAATTTGTCAATTTCTTCTAGGTTTTCCATTTTGTTGGAGTATAGTTTTTCAAAGTAGTTTCTGATAATCCTCTGGATTTCCGTGCTCTTGGTGGTAATATCACCTTTTCGTCTCTTATTTTAGTAATTTGTATTGATTCTCTCTTTCTTTTGGTTAGGTTGGCTAATGGTTTATCCATCTTGCTTATTTATTTGAGGAACCAGCTTTTGGTTTTGTTGATTTTTGTATTTTTTATTCTCTATTTCATTGATTTCTGCTCTGATTTTAATAATTTCCTATCTTTTACTGGCTTTGGGGTTAGACTGTTCCTGTTTTTCAAGGGCATTGAGGTGTGTCATTAGATTATTTATTTGATGATTTTCTGTTCTTCTTTGGTGAGCACTCCGTGCTAAAAGTTTTCCTCTTAATACTGCCTTCAGAGTTTCCCAGAGATTTTGATATGTTGTGTCTCTGTTTTCATTTGTTTCTTAATTTCTCCCCTTATTTCTTCTGTGACCCATTCCTCATTCAACAATGTGGTGTTCAGTTTCCACATGTTTATGAGGTTTCTCTGGGTCTTCTTATAGTTGACTTCTAGTTTCAGTCCATTATGGTCTAAAAAGACTCAGGGGATTATATCACATTTTTTGAATTTGCTAGTACTCACTTTGTGGCCTAGGATATGGTATATTTTAGAGACATTTTTCATGAGCACCTGAAAAAATGTGAATTCAGTGGTAGTTGGGTGGAATATTCTGTATGTGTGTAGTAAGTTCATTTGTGTTCCTTAGGTCTATGGCATCTTTACTGACCTTTTGTCTTGAAGATCGATCTAGTGGTGTGAGAGGACTCTTGAAGTCTCCCAGTATTATTGTATTGGGATCTATGTGTGACTTAATGTCATGAAGAATTTCCTTTATGAAAGTGGTTGCATCTATGTTTGGGGCATAAATGTTTACTATTGTTATATCTTCTTGCTAGATTGTTCCTTTTACCAGTAAGAAATGACCTGCTTTGTCTCTTCTGTTAAGTTTAGGTTTGAAGTCTAATTTGTCTGATATCATAGTTGCTACTCCTGCTTGTTTTTCAGTTCCATTAGTGTGGATTACCTTGCTCCGTCTCTTCACCTTTAGTTTATGAGTATCTTTACCTGTAATGTGTGTTTATTGCAGGCAGCATATAGATGGATTATGATTTTTAATCCATTTTGCCACCTTATGTCTTTTGATTGGGGAGTTGAGGCTATTTATGTTCAGCGTGATTATTGAGAGATGGTTTTTAATTTTTAACACTTTGAGTTTGAATTTCTGTTTGGGGTAGTGTTTGTTCTTCTTTGCTTAGTTGTTCTTTTGATGGAAATAATTGTTTCTCTGATTCTGGTGTTTATTATTTCTTCTTTGTAATTAATCTCGTCAAGTATTTTCTCTAGTGCTGGTTTGGAAGACATAAAGTCTTTCAGCTTCTGTTTGTCATGGAAGGTTTTCATTTCCCCATCAAATTTGAAAGATATCTTTGCTAGGTAGATAAATCTTGGCTGGAAGTTGTTTTCTTTCAGAGTTTGGAATATGTCACTCCAGGCCCTCCTGGCTTTCATGACTTGGTTTGAAAAGTCGGGAGTGATTCTTATTGGTTTGCTTCTGAATATTACTTGGTCTTTTACTCTCTTGCCTTTAAGCTTCTCTCCTTGACCTCTACATTAATCAATTTGATAATTATGTGGTATGATGAACCTTTTTTCTGATCTTGTCTATTGGGGGTTCTATATGTTTCCTGTACCTGTGTGTTGACTTATTTTTCTAGAAAATTTTCTAATATCACTTCTTTGAAAAGATTATTGATTCCTTTGGTTTCAGCTTCTATTCCCTCTTCTATGCCTATTATTCTTAGGTTTGTTCTTTTGAGATTGACTGAGATCTCTTCAATGCCCTATTTATGCTGTTGAATTGTTTTTTCTAAATTATATACTATACATACATTTTCAGAGAGGTCATCTTCTAAGAGTGAGATTATGTTTTCCATGTGGTCCAGCCTATTGTTGATAGTTTGTATTGATGCCCTCATTTCAATTATTGCATCCTTCACTTCCTTCAGAGCTTCTTTTTGATTCCTGTTCAGAGTGTTAGATTTTGTGTTTATTTGACGCT